>JARVZY010005547.1:5000-15000 GCA_030686995.1 Artemisia argyi | reverse complement strand
AAATAGGTATAATCCATGTAATCGTATAAACTATCAAAATGAAGATAATAACTATAAGTATACAAAAAAAAAAGAACCTTTTTTTTCTAATGCCTATGATGCAATTGGAGCTTATCGGCAAAAACGCATCAATTTAGGTAGTCCCTTGTGGCTGCGGTGGCGACTAGATCAACGCGTTATTGCTGCAAGAGAAACTCCCATCGAAATTCACTATGAATCTTTGGGGACCTATTATGAGATTTATGGACACTATCTAATAGTAAGAAGTATAAAAAAAGAAATTCTTTATATATATATTCGAACCACTCTCGGTCATATTTCTCTTTATCGAGAAATAGAAGAAGCCATACAGGGGTTTTGGCAGGGCTGTTGTAATTCTATGCTACCAGGGGGAATTCGAGTCTCACCGGGTTAACTAGGACTATAATTGCAATTGCGGAATTTCTACGTGAATCAAGATCTAGAAAAGGAAGTTTTACAATCACTGACTCAAACCCATTGTCAAATTCTACTCAGCGCAATATGGATGGTACTGATGGCAGAACGGCCCACTCAGGTCTTTCACAATAAAATGATAGACGGAACTGCCATGAAACGACTTATTAGTCGATTTATTGATCACTATGGAATAGGATATACATCACATATCCTGGATCAAGTAAAGACTCTGGGTTTCCGACAAGCTACCGCCGCATCCATTTCATTAGGAATTGATGATCTTTTAACAATACCTTCTAAAAGATGGCTAGTTCAAGACGCTGAACAACAAAGTTTTATTTTGGAAAAACACCATCATTATGGGAATGTACACGCGGTAGAAAAATTACGTCAATCGATCGAGATCTGGTATGCCACAAGTGAATATTTGCGACAAGAAATGAATCCTAATTTTCGGATGACCGATCCTTTTAATCCAGTCCATATAATGTCTTTTTCGGGAGCCAGAGGAAATGCATCTCAGGTACATCAATTAGTAGGTATGAGAGGATTAATGTCGGATCCCCAAGGGCAAATGATTGATTTACCCATTCAAAGCAATTTACGCGAAGGACTCTCTTTAACAGAATATATTATTTCTTGTTACGGAGCCCGTAAAGGAGTTGTGGATACCGCTATCCGAACATCAGATGCAGGATATCTCACGCGCAGACTTGTTGAAGTAGTTCAACACATTGTTGTACGTCGAACAGATTGCGGCACCGTCCGAGGTATTTCTGTAAGTCCTCGAAATGGAATGATGGCGGACAGGATTTTTATCCAAACATTAATTGGGCGTGTATTAGCAGATCATGTATATATAGGTTCGCGATGCATTGCTACTAGAAATCAAGATATTGGAGTTGGACTTGTCAATAGATTCATAACTTTTAGAGCACAACCAATCTCTATTCGAACTCCCTTTACTTGTAGGAGTACGTCGTGGATTTGTCAATTATGTTATGGCCGAAGTCCAGCTCATGACGACCTGGTCGAATTGGGAGAAGCTGTAGGTATTATTGCAGGTCAATCTATTGGAGAACCGGGCACTCAATTAACATTAAGAACTTTTCATACCGGCGGAGTATTCACAGGGGGTACTGCAGAACATGTGCGAGCCCCTTCTAATGGAAAAATAAAATTCAACGAGGATTTGGTTCATCCGACACGTACACGTCATGGACATCCTGCTTTTCTATGTTCTAGAGACTTATATGTAACTATTGAGAGTGAAGATATTATACACAATGTGTGTATTCCGCCCAAAAGTTTTCTTTTAGTTCAAAATGATCAATATGTAGAATCAGAACAAGTCATTGCTGAGATTCGCGCGAGAACATCCACTTTGAATTTGAAAGAGAAAGTTCGAAAACATATTTATTCTGACTCAGAGGGCGAAATGCACTGGAATACCGATGTGTACCATGCACCTGAATTTACATATGGTAATATTCATCTCTTACCAAAAACAAGTCATTTATGGATATTATTAGGGGAGCCCTGGAGATCCAGTCCAGGCCCCTGTTCGATCCATAAGGATCAAGATCAAATAAACGCTTATTCTCTTTCTGTTAAGCGAAGATATATTTCTAACCCCTCAGTAACTAATAATCAAGTTAGACACAAATTTTTTAGTTCGTATTTTTCTGGTAAAAATCAAAAAGGAGATAGGATTCCTGATTATTCAGAACTTAATCGAATGACATGTACTGGTCGTTGGAATCTCAGATATCCGTCCATTCTCGAGGGGAATTCTGATTTATTGGCAAAGAGGCGAAGAAATAGAGTCATCATCCCACTCGAATCGATTCCAGAAGGAGAGAACCCACTCATACCTTCTTCGGGTATCTCAATTGAAATCCCCAGAAATGGTATTCTCCGTAGAAATAGTATTCTTGCTTATTTTGATGATCCTCGATATATAAGAAAGAGCTCGGGACTTACTAAATATGAGACTAGAGAACTTAATTCAATCGTCAACGAAGAGGATTTGATTGAATATCGAGGAGTCAATGTACTTTGGCCAAAATACCAAAAGGAAGTAAATCCATTTTTTTTTATTCCCGTGGAAGTCCACATTTTGGCCGAATCTTCTTCCATAATGGTACGGCACAATAGTATTATTGGGGTAGATACACAAATAACTTTAAATCGAAGAAGTCGGGTAGGCGGATTGGTCCGAGTGAAGAAAAAAGCAGAAAAAATTAAACTGATAATCTTTTCTGGAGATATCCATTTTCCTGGAAAGACAAATAAGGCATTCCGATTGATACCACCAGGAGGGGGAAAACAGAATTCCAAAGAATACAAAAAATTGAAAAATTGGCTCTATATCCAACGAATGAAACTTTCCAGGTATGAAAAAAATTATTTTGTTTTGGTTCAACCTGTAGTCCCATATAAAAAAACAGATGGTATAAATTTAGGAAGACTTTTCCCGCCGGATCTCTTGCAGGAAAGTGATAATCTACAACTTCGAGTTGTCAATTATATCCTTTATTACGACCCAATTCTTGAAATTTGGGACACAAATATTCAATTAGTTCGGACTTGTTTAGTGCTGAACTGGGACCAAGACAAAAAGATCGAAAAGGCCTGTGCTTCCTTTGTTGAAATAAGGACAAATGGTTTGATTAGAGATTTTCTAAGAATCGACTTAGCGAAGTCCCCTATTTCGTATACCGGAAAAAGAAATGATCTGTCGGGTTCAGGATTGATCTCTGAGAATGGATCAGATCGCGCTAATGTCAATCCGTTTTCTTCCATTTATTCCTATTCCAATCCCAAGCCAAGGATTCAAGAATCCCTTAATCCAAATCAAGGAACTATTCATACGTTATTGAATCGAAATAAGGAATCTCAATCTTTGATAATTTTGTCATCATCTAATTGTTCTCGAATAGGCCCATTCAACGATGTAAAATCAACCAATGTGATAAAAGAATCAATCAAAAAGGACCTGCTCATTCCAATTAGGAATTCGTTGGGCCCCTTAGGAACAGGCTTTCCAATTTATAATTTTGATTTATTTTCCCATTTAATAACCCATAATCAGATCTTGGTAACTAACTATTTGCAACTTGATAATTTAAAACAGATTTTTCAAATACTTAAATATTATTTACTGGATGAAAATGGTAAAATTTATAATCCCTATTCGTGCAGTAACATCATTTTGAATCCATTGAATTTGAATTGGTATTTTCTCCATTACAATTATTGTGAAGAGACATCTACAATCGTTAGTCTTGGGCAGTTTCTTTGTGAAAATGTATGTATAGCCAAAAAAGGACCGCATTTAAAATCGGGTCAAGTTCTAATTCTTCAAGTTGACTCTGTGGTAATACGATCGGCTAAGCCTTATTTGGCTACTCCAGGAGCAACTGTTCATGGGCATTATGGGGAAATCCTTTACGAAGGAGATACATTAGTTACATTTATATATGAAAAATCCAGATCTGGTGATATAACCCAAGGTCTTCCAAAAGTGGAACAGGTGTTAGAAGTGCGTTCAATTGATTCAATATCGATGAATCTCGAAAAAAGGATTGAGAGTTGGAATAAATGTATAACAAGAATTCTTGGAATTCCTTGGGCATTCTTGATTGGTGCTGAGCTAACTATAGTGCAAAGTCGTATCTCTTTGGTTAATAAGGTCCAAAAGGTTTATCGATCCCAGGGGGTGCAGATACATAATCGGCATATAGAAATTATTGTACGTCAAATAACATCAAAAGTATTGGTTTCAGAAGATGAAATGTCTAATGTTTTTTCGCCCGGAGAACTTATTGGATTGTTGCGAGCGGAACGAATGGGGCGCGCTTTGGAAGAAGCGATCTGTTACCAAGCCGTCTTATTGGGAATAACAAGAGCATCTATGAATACTCAAAGTTTCATATCCGAAGCGAGTTTTCAAGAAACCGCTCGGGTTTTAGCAAAAGCAGCTCTCCTGGGGCGTATCGATTGGTTGAAAGGCCTGAAAGAAAACGTTGTTCTGGGGGGGATGATACCTGTTGGTAGCGGCTTCAAAACACCATCAAACGAACCTAACAACATTCCTAACAACATTGCCTTTGAACCCCAAAAAAAGAATCTATTAGAGGGGGAAATGAAAGATATTTTGTTTTACCATAGAAAATTATTAGATTCTTGCCTTTCAAAGAATTTCCATGATACACAAGAACAATCTTTTTTTTAGGATTTAATGATCCATAAGAGCAGATTAACCCCTTTCTTTTCTCTTTTAAAAGGATCCGTTGGTCCAGTCATTTGATTTGATAATAGTAATAAAAAAATAACAAATAGAAAAGAATAATGGCTTGAACTGTGTATCGACGCCAATCTACGGTAGCAGAGAAGGTTCCATCGGAACAATTATTTATTTCAGGGTACCTCTTCGCTTTTTTTTCAAATCAAAGGGGGGAGGCAGTGTGGGGAGAAATGACAAGAAGATATTGGAACATTAATTTAGAAGAGATGATGGAAGCAGGAGTTCATTTTGGCCATGGTACTAGGAAATGGAATCCTAAAATGGCACCTTATATCTCTGCAAAACGTAAAGGTATTCATATTATAAATCTTACTAGAACTGCTCGTTTTTTATCAGAAGCTTGTGATTTGGTTTTTGATGCAGCAAGTAAGGGAAAACAATTCTTAATTGTTGGAACTAAAAATAAAGAAGCTGATTCAGTAGCATGGGCTGCAATAAGGGCTAGGTGTCATTATGTTAATAAAAAATGGCTCGGTGGTATGTTAACAAATTGGTCCACTACAGAAACGAGACTTCATAAGTTTAGAGACTTGAGAACCGAACAAAAAACAGGGGGACTCAACCGTCTTCCGAAAAGAGATGCGGCTATGTTGAAAAGACAATTATCTCATTTGCAAAAATATCTGGGCGGGATTAAATATATGACAGGGTTACCCGATATTGTAATCATCGTTGATCAGCACGAAGAATATACGGCCCTTCAAGAATGTATCACGTTGGGAATTCCAACAATTTGTTTAATCGATACAAATTGTGACCCTGATCTCGCAGACATTTCGATTCCAGCGAATGATGACGCTATATCTTCAATCCGATTAATTCTTAACAAATTAGTATTTGCAATTTGTGAGGGACGTTCTGGCTATATAAGAAATCCGTGATTAATAATAAGATAAATAACTTATTTCATTTCGGAACCTTCATAGATTTATCGAATCGGTTACTATTTCTTAATCTCAAAAAAGAGATAAAAATAACAAGGAATATAATTTGATTAGTTGGTATTCAAAATATACGATTCAAGTAGTCAAGTCGAGAAAGAGATGGTTGAATCAAAATAATTTTGTTTAAAGTTCTATTTTTGTCAGAGGGCAATATGAATGTTCTATCATGTTCCATCAACACACTAAACGGATTATATGATCTATCCGGTGTGGAAGTAGGCCAACATTTTTATTGGAAAATCGGGGGTTTCCAAGTCCACGGCCAAGTACTTATTACTTCTTGGGTTGTAATTGCTATCTTATTAGGTTCAGCCGCTCTAGCCGTTCGGAACCCACAAACCATTCCGACCGGTGGTCAGAATTTCTTCGAATATGTCCTTGAATTTATTCGAGATGTGAGTAAAACTCAAATTGGAGAGGAGTATGGTCCTTGGGTTCCTTTTATTGGAACTATGTTTCTATTTATTTTTGTTTCTAATTGGTCAGGCGCCCTTTTACCTTGGAAACTCATACAATTACCTCATGGGGAGTTAGCCGCACCCACGAATGATATAAATACTACTGTTGCTTTGGCTTTACTCACGTCAGTGGCATATTTCTATGCGGGTCTTAGCAAAAAAGGATTAAGTTATTTCGGGAAATATATTCAACCAACTCCAATTCTTTTACCTATTAACATCTTAGAAGATTTCACAAAGCCCCTATCACTTAGTTTTCGACTTTTCGGAAATATATTAGCTGATGAATTAGTAGTTGTTGTTCTTGTTTCTTTAGTACCTTCGGTGGTTCCTATCCCTGTCATGTTCCTTGGATTATTTACAAGTGGTATTCAAGCTCTTATTTTTGCAACTTTAGCCGCGGCTTATATAGGTGAATCCATGGAAGGCCACCATTGACTAGTTTTCTAAATAGTCTTTTTTTTTTTAGTTTAATCTAAGGCAATGTGTGCATGGCTAAAAAAATTTACTTAGGGAATAAAAATATACAACTACACTATATACGATCTCGAGTAATAGAAAAAAAGATTACAATAAAGATTACAATATTGATATTAGAGTAGAAAAAAAGGAAAGAGATCTCAAAGATCTTTTTCCTAAAATTCCCATTTGGTCCATTTATACCATAATAAAACCTTCCCCTCAATGAATATTCAATTTAGATTGGTCATCCAATCCGAATATTCACTATTTGGACTCCTAATTTGACTAAGAAGTCTTGCGATATTACGACGTGTTATTAAATAAAAAGGATGTTCTATCAAACGATTCGCCTTTTGAGTTGATTTTATTCAACGATTGACCAAACGAAAATATTAATAAATAATCAATTATATGAACTTAGATCAATCAAATTAATTTCTATGTAACGATTCGGCCCAATGAATTTATCCATTGATTATCTTATCAATTTAGGTTGCAGGATAATGATAAACAAGGGGGAAGGGAAAGGAAAATTTATAACAAAGGGGATTCATAAATGGTTCGTAGAGGGAAGGTCGAACTAGGTATATGGAATTGAATGGCGATAAGTTAACTCTTGTCAAGGGTTAGACGCATCCTTATTAAATCCGATTGCATTCAAGATGAAGAAAGAGTGGGTTTACATTGTGGAAGAAAGACATGTATATGTGATATTAGATATTGACTAGTTATATACGAGCTAAAGATATATCTAAATTTCCCTACTAATCGAATATGAGTGTAGATGGGGATTCTATAGAAGTCCTTCTGTCTCATATGTGACTGTGAGTTGAAGATGAAGTCAATAAAAAAATCGAAGAATTCAAAGTCAAAGAGCGGTTCGGGACAAAGAAACGGAAAAACTAAAGTTGTATGGATTCACAAAGACTTTCTCGAGAGAAACTAAAAAAGAGATATCAAAGTAGTTTTGATAATTCAAGAATGTTATTACTTGAATTCGAAGTTCGTAGTTACTTTGACTGGATGAATCGTAGCAATCGAATAATTAAGTCATAGTTCATTGGTTGAATGTATCATTAACCATTTTTTTTTTGGTACGAGGAACTTATCATGAATCCACTGATTTCTGCCGCTTCCGTTATTGCTGCTGGATTGGCTGTAGGGCTTGCTTCTATTGGACCTGGAGTTGGTCAAGGTACTGCTGCGGGTCAAGCTGTAGAAGGTATCGCGAGACAGCCCGAGGCGGAGGGAAAAATACGAGGTACTTTATTGCTTAGTCTAGCTTTCATGGAAGCTTTAACAATTTATGGCTTGGTTGTAGCATTAGCACTTTTATTTGCTAATCCTTTTGTTTAATATTAGAAATATGAAAAATTTTTATTTTTCATATTTTATTGCCTTGGACTTGTGCTTTGCTTTTTCGAATTATATAAAGATTTCATTCCTAGAATTACTTATTCGTTGAGAAAATAACCCACGGGAAGGGCTGATTTGCGGATGAGGAATTAGCATACAAACTCGCTTTCATCCTTCCCGTTTGTGTTCGTAGGCCTTTTAAGAGGGGTTGCAACCAAGAAGGTAATTCAATATTTCTAAATCTAATAGATTTTTGATTCGATTTAGAAAGTAGGAAACTAGAAATATATAGATATAGGGCAAAGTAATACAAAAAGAACTCTGTTCGATTTTTTAGTCTATCTATAGAGGAGATCATATGAAAAATGTAACCGATTCTTTCGTTTCTTTGGGCCAATGGCCATCCGCCGGGAGTTTCGGGTTTAATACCGATATTTTAGCAACAAATCTAATAAATCTAAGTGTAGTGCTTGGGGTCTTGATCTTTTTTGGAAAGGGAGTGTGTGCGAGTTGTTTATTTCAAGAATAGGCTGGATCCAACCAGATGTACTTTTTCTCTTATAACTAGGAAAGTTATACCTAAGAAAGAAGGGTGCATGATCTCGCGAATTACTTCTGAATAAATTCAGAAATCATATGTAAGAACTATAGCATTTCGTAATTTATTGGAAAATCCACTTTGATTCTCTATCAACCAATAATATGGGCCCATTAACATGGTTAAAGCTAAACTGTTTGAAGTCCAGACGCAGCATGGTACTCTTTCTACCACTATGTTAATATAGAGATGGTTTCAAATAAATAATTTTTATCAATAGAGAACACTCATATTGATAAAATGATTTGAACTACTTATTGGGGATTTTATCCCCTTTTTTAGCCAATGCTGAATCGATGACCTATGTATTGTGTATAAAGTAAGAAAAACTTCTTGGATTAAAAAAGTAAACAATTTTGCTGACAATTACATATTTTTTGTTTGGTCAGAAGAGTCCTCCGAATTTTTTTGTCTTGGATTAGTTTGAGATTTTGATTTCATTTTGGAATATGACAAGAGAATAGAGGATAGGCTCATTACATTAACAAGAAAGATATGGTAATTTACATTGAGCGTGAGAGCCAAATGAATCGAAAGATTCATGTTTGGTTCGGGAAGGGATCATGGAATTTTTGAAATGAATGGAAAGATAATCTACTTTCATTAAGTGATTTATTAGATAATCGAAAACAGAGAATCTTGAAGACGATTAAAAATTCAGAAGAATTGCGCGAGGGGGCCATCGAACAGCTGGAAAAAGCCCGGACTCGCTTACGTAAAGTAGAAATAGAAGCAGATCAGTTTCGTGTGAATGGATACTCTGAGATAGAGCGAGAAAAATTGAATTTGATTGATTCAACTTATAAGACTTTGGAACAATTAGAAAATTACAAAAATGAAACTATAAATTTTGAACAACAAAAGGCCAGTAATCAAGTCCGACAACGGGTTTTCCAACAAGCCTTACAAGGAGCTCTAGGAACTCTGAATAGTTGTTTAAACAGTGAGTTACATTTACGTACTATCAGTGCCAATATTGGCATATTGGGGGCGATGAAACAAATAACGGATTAGTCCTTCTACATTTAGGCATTATTTTTGATTTATTTATTTTTTTTTTTTTTTCAAAAAAGAATTAAGAAATACTCATGGTAACCATTCAAGCCGACGAAATTAGTAATATTATCCGCGAACGTATTGAGCAATATAATAGAGAAGTAAAGATTGTAAATACTGGTACCGTACTTCAAGTAGGTGATGGCATTGCTCGTATTCATGGTCTTGATGAAGTAATGGCGGGTGAATTAGTAGAATTTCAAGAGGGTACAATAGGCATTGCTCTTAATTTGGAATCAACTAATGTTGGTGTTGTATTAATGGGTGATGGTTTACTGATACAAGAGGGGAGTTCTGTAAAAGCAACAGGAAAAATTGCTCAGATACCTGTGAGTGAGGCCTATTTGGGTCGTGTTGTAAACGCCCTGGCTAAACCTAT
>JARVZY010005546.1:0-29576 GCA_030686995.1 Artemisia argyi | reverse complement strand
TTTAAGTTTAATGACTTTTGAATATTTGGAAATCTATTCGCGAGAAATTGTAAACTTTGAACCGCGGTTTTGAATTATGTGGTTTCTATGAAATTTAAATTTGAATTATTATTTTGTTATGAAATTTATGTTGAGATTATTGATTGAGACGTTTCGTGGTACTACGTTGACTCCGGCACTAGAAATAACCTAACACGATCTAATTTGGGATTTACCGTTTGGTCTATATAATTTTTGAACGTATCGAGAGATTTTTATTATTACGGGAACGAATGTGATTTAAAGGTGTCATGTTATTTTGAATTGGCTTCGGGTTTGGTGCTCGTGTCTCGTGACTCAACACTGCTACTACTACTACCTTACATTTATTAATAAGGTCAAAAAAAAAAAGTTTTTAATTAAAGGGCCAAAGGGCCGGTTTTTGGTTTGTTGGGTATTAACACCCACGCCACACACACACACAAACACATAAACACAACCTCATCTCCACTCTCTCTCTAAAAGTTTTTATATCATCATTTTCTCCACAAAAAAACCCTAGCCGCCCTCATCTCCGGAAACCACAGCCGCCACCCCCTATAACACACCATCACCATCATTCGAACCCCCATCATCCCATCTCTTTGATCTACTACCACACGCGCCCTAACACCCAAATTTTACTCTCGTTACAACCTCAAAATCACCACATCTTTTGTTTTTTTGGAACTCTCACGTCTTGGTCTTGTAAAATCGAACGTAGGACTAGTCACAAGTGACTTGTGTCTCGTATTTGAAGGAAACGCGACCCACGGGTCGCGAGTTATAATTATTATGGTTGGGTTTTGATTAAAAACGTGATATATAAGTGGGTTTTGAATAAAAACGTGATGATAAACTAGTTTGGTATCCGGGTTTCTTGTTTCTTGGTGAGGTCAAGACCTAACTGAGAGCCTTTGCTCTCGGCATGTGTCATTTTTGAGTTATGTTGGCTTCTTGATGATTTTTGGTCATGAGTGGTTGATAACTAGAGTTTTGATTATATGTTCTGAGGTTTTTGATCCATTCTTGGACTTGGGTTTCTTGGATTGTTGTTGTTGTTGTGATGCCGTGAACCACGAGGTTTGGTTTGGTTTTGGTTCGAGCTCAATGGAGCTAGCCGAGACCCTAGAGGTCTCGGGTGGGACCCACATGTATTTTGGTAAACTTTGACCCGGGTTTGACTTGGTAGGTCGACCCGTATACTTGAGTTTGATTTGATAGTGGTATTATTTGTATGATTTTCCTTATTGTTGGTTATTATTATTTTTGGTATCATATATATATATATATATATATATATATATATATATATATATATATATATATATATATATATATATATATATATATATATATATATATATATATATGAAATTAACGTTGGATTATTCGGACTATTGGTTATGATTATGGAGTTGTGTTGACGAAGGTGATATGGGAACCGATTGTGAGACGGTTATTTTAGATTGACGGAGATAGGTTAGAAAGGTGCCGTAGACAGACCTTATTGTTGTAGCATGTGATTATGGGACTTGATGACGGAGATGGATTACTTTTGGTTGTGATTGATATTATTACTTTGGAATTTTGGTTGTGCGAGTCGAAGTCACGTTGACTTTCTAGTCAACGATTGATATCGGCAAAACGCCTTAACACTTGGATTTGGACAATGAGCCGAAGGTGATGACTCGGACATGTGACTCATCTTATATAACTCGACGTTAATAATAATCAAATTTAATATTAATACCTCGTAATAATTATATTAATAATATAAACATTTATATAAATATATAAATGTGAAAACGTATATATATTTATACAAGTGTGTATATTAAGAATAAATTGATCACGAGTAATAGAATAATAATGTGACGATAAATATTATATTATGAGAATAGTATAATAAATGTCGGGCACGTTATTATAAACAAATAATTATAAATGGTGATATAATTATAACGTTGGATTTTCAACGAAACGAAATGCCTTTTTGAAAAATAAAACGGGGAAACTTACAAGCTATACGAGATCGAGGTCACTTGAGTCCAAGTGGGCCATAATAATATGTACGTTTTGACTTTTGTGCTTGTCACGGGTATGTGACGTTAATATATTCATTTTCTGTAACTACGTAACTTATTTGATCGACGGATTAAATAGGGCCTACTTGGTTATATAAAAAGAGTATATTAATGGGTATTGTATCCTACGATGCCCATAGGTTGTGGTATGTGTACAAGAATAATGAGCTACTAAATATCTCGTGAGGTTTACCAAATTGACAAATTTGGGAAGTTTGACGACATAATTAGGAAACTTATTAAACTTAGATACTTACCATATAGTGTTCTACGTGCTATGTGACTTAGGTTTTGGGTATGATCTTGGAATAATATATTAGGTAAATAAGTTGTGGAAGAGTACCAAGTCGACGGATTTGATAAACTTCAATAATTTATTTAAATAATATATTGGGCTAATATTAGACCCGTAGATTGTTATTATTATTTCTTTTCTTTGTGATTTCTTGGTTTGAGTTGTGTCGACCTCCCACCCGCATGGATACCAAAGGCTAAACTAATACGAGAAATGGATTTTTAGAAAGTAAAAAGGAATACGTTCGGGATTGGAAATATTTGATTTTAAGGAAATGATTCTAAAAAGAGTTTATATTGTTAGGAAGTGTCGAGTCCGTAGTTTCTGTCTTTTGAGTTGTGATACATCTTACTTCTACCGGTTTCTTTGTGCTGATATCTGGACTTGAGGTGAGTCATAGCCCCACTTTTACTTTGAACTTTGTTTTCAATGCTTGTGGTGAGAAACGTGCAAATTGTTTTATGTGGAATTTTATCGCTTTTTGTTTAAAACTTTCTATGCTCATAGAACTAGGTAGGCTATAGCACATGTCGTATCCTTACGAATGCATGAACATGTCGTATTCTTACGAATGTTGGGCATGTCGCATCCTTGCGAATGCATATTGATTTGGTTGGTTTTAGACTATAGTGTGTGCACCTATAGGCTTGGTTTAGTGATTCGAGGCCTAGTCTAGCTAGCAAGCGTTTTGCGTATATGTCCACTTGATTGAATTAAGAATTTAAACCTACGATCTCACCAACGAAAGCTGACTTTTAGCGCGTTTTCTCAGGAAATTAAGTAATGATTTTGGATGCTTGGATTGGAGGCTTGGCTTGGCAATGCAGTTTAAGGATCTATTTTCTCAAACTCTGATATGTATTTGTGGACCTACGTTTATTTCTTTTGGGCCTTGCTTTGGATAAATTTGGGATGAATGTAAACTTCAAAAACCCCGTTTGGTTGTGTTTTATTTATGTTTACTTTATCTCGTTCTTTTATGACTTGTGATGGATACCAATCCTCGTAGCACCCCCAAAGCTTGTTGAGTCTTCCGCTGTACCAATTTTGGGGGTGTTACAGATTGGAGGATTCATCTATAACATTGATCTAACCGTGATCGATGACATAGACTCATTCACTGATCCAATATTAACTAACCTCGTCCTTAGAAAACAATTTGTAAAAGAAACAGGAGTGACCCTTGATGACAGCGATGGTAGTGCATTATTCACCAATGGTGCCAAGAAAGTGATTTTTCGTAAGGGTAATGAGGAAGTGTATGAATACCGACCATCATTGGATTGTAATAAAAATGGACTACAGGATGGAAGGTAGGGAAAGATAAGGCGACGTGTTCCGAATAACCTCAAAATCCCTTGTATGATAGGTCACAAGCATATTTATAATGTCTACATTGACGTGTACCTACCCAAGAATGTTATGTGCTTGTTCCATTACAACAATATTTGCAGATGGGGGTTGATCTATAAAGGAGAAAATGTTGTAGGTAGAGATCATGAAGTTCAAGTATTCGTAGGAAATATGACATTCAAAATGGACTTTACGATCGTAGACAACATTGAGGATTATATCGACCTGAGGTTATCACAAGTTGTTTTCGGGGCGCCCTTTTGTGAAATTACTAACTTAATGGTTGACAACCGGAATGGAATCATGACTTTCACAGATGGAATTAGGAGGATCTCATACCAAACGCCGTATAAAATGAAAGATTTCGAAGGAGTAGATTGCGACGGACTTGATAAGCTAGGGTCCCAATTTATTTTATGTGATGACGATGTTCGGAGAGGATGTAAAAACACCTTTGACTTATCATGTGGGTTCTTTAAGGATGTCAGTAAGCTTGGTTCCAAATATCGGGAAGATGTCTTTGAATTTGAATACCCAAAATACCTGCACTATGAAAGCGATCCTGATAGAGATTTCGAGGATGACCTTGGAACAGTGACCAATGCCGAGGTCACGTAGTAGCCCATGACCTTGAGTCTAGCTAAAAGACTTGTAAATAAAGAAAAGCGCTTCTTGGGAGGCAGCCCAAGTTTTATTTGTTTTACTTGTTTTGTTTGATTGTTTGTTTATTTAATTTTATTTGCTTCCGTATGCATGCTTTATTTTTATTGTTTGTGGATCATATTTCATAATAAATTGTGAAAATGCTTTACCTTGTTGTTGTTTGTCTTAACTTCATAAAAAGGTATTTCGCGAAAGATAAGTGTAAGGGAAATCTAAATTTGTTTTTAAGAACGGAATTGAACATGAACCACAACAATATTAGATGAACATGTATATTAGTATTTGTTTGAGTCAAATGCTTGTATCGAGTCATAATGATGTTTTGCAGGAATTCCAGGAATTAAGGCGTGGATTTTTCCAGAAATTTTCCGGAAACTTAACATGAGATTTCTGTCAGAGCACTCAGACGGCGTCAGGTGAAAAAATTCTGAAAAATTTTGCGAGTTTTGTTTTTCTAACGGAGTCTTAAAGTTTTTGTTAATTCTTTAGTTTTATAAAATCCAGGAAATCTACAAACATTCTTTCAACAAGCACTATATCCTTAGATATATAGATTGCCGCCGATTTTACGCGAGGTTTGCCATGATTGTTTTCTCAGGTTTAACAGGTTATATTGGACAAGAAGATGATTTATATTTTTTGAGGGAAGCTTTCAACGTTCATTTTCTTGGAGGAGGATTTAACCATGTTATCCATTTATCCACACCAAACGAATCAGGGGAGTATTTGTTTCATTCTTTTACCTTCATTACTTTTACATCTTTTTTATTGATCATTGGGGATAATGTTCAGCCTAAGTGTAAGGGGAGGGTAAATGATGATACCTTAGAGAATGCAATTGCACTTGAGTTTGTTTGTTCAATAGTAGGTGTGTAATAAAACTAAGAGAAATACTTGTTAGGGCAATTTTAGCACCAAATTTAAATTTTTTTACAACATTTAGGAGTGAAGCTTTAGCCTTAATGAGCATCTCATGGATAGGAGTTGTATGACTAGCACAAAAACCGTACCACTCAAAAAAAATTTCCACCCAAATATGTGAGGTTCGCCTTTAGATTTGTTAGGAAAAGCATTCATTATTAGTGCCTATGAGTGTACCGGTAGTACTTAGATTCTAGAACTTGCGTTAGTGATGCATCCCGAGACCGCTAGAGAGACTACATTCGTGTAGTAGGATTTACTACATTATAAGAGGCATTAGGATAACCCTTGTGTTAAACCTGTATCATAATTACTTGACGAATGAAGCCATAATTACTTGACTAGTAAAGTCAATTAATTTTTCCCACACCTTTGCGTTGTACTTATTTTTAGTACACGATACCCCTAGTACACCCCTCCGAGCCTATCTTTTTCATTTCTAACTTTAAGCATTTTACTTAAAGGAAGAATTTGTTTACAATCCACCCTAAATGTACACCCAAATCGCCTTAGCCTTCCGTGTATGCACTCATCTTGAGTGCATTATTGTTACATGTTTAAACCCTTAGTTAATTGTCTAATTGATTACATGGTTGCTAAGTCGAGTCATATCTTGTACATATTGTTTTGGGACGATTGGTACTCATGGGAAATGTACTATTGTTATGGAGTAATGGGGAAGAACATCATATATTACCCCCATATGTGCGTTAATTTTAAAAAGTACTCCAAGTGTTTTGATTATCTTGATTCAAGTCATTAGAATAGTTGATTGTAAAGTATGTAAAAGTTCGAGTGTAAGGGGAGTGCAAATTCCCTATGATGTACTATTTTGGATGGTAGGGTAAGAGTGTATGCAAAAAAAAAAATCGAAAAATCAAGAAAAAGAAAAAATAAATAGAAAAAGAAAAAGAGAAAAAACATACGGACTACCATCCCGTTTCCTTTTATGTTTGTTTTATGTTTTTGTTAGTTTATGATTAGCTTAAGTCGAGTCGAGTCTTGGCTTAGCAAAGCCACATTGTACATGTAATTAACCAAGATGATTAACTCGCCACAAGTAAATATTGCCTTTATCCAACAAAACCGTGTTTATCATATCCTTACACCTCACGTTACAACCCTTTAAAAAGACCTCTTTGATAGTTTATCCTAGGTGCTTACGCCAAGTGGTGGAGGTTTGATCCTTTCCCAAGCCTATGGTAATCTATTTGCTATGACATGTAGTGAGAGATGTTTTCCATTTCCATAATGTGAGATATACTTTATTACACCCGAGAGATGTGAGTATCTAAACACTATTTGTGAGGTGCTAGTGTATAATTTCTGTGCTTGTTTTTGGTTGAAGTGGAACGATTATTTGTTGCAATTACTTTTATATTAGTGTTAAATGACCCCTAACTTGTATTTTGATTAGAATAAAAGCGCATTTGCTTGAGGACAAGCAAATCTCAAGTGTAAGGGTATTTGATGAGACGAAAAGTGTACCGCTTTTCGGGGGTCATTTAAGGCCAAAGTCGAGATTATTTGATCAAATATTTCCCTAAATCGTTCCTTTTGTCATTTTAGGTACTTTTGAGAGGAAATTTTCAAAAGGAAGCATTTTGGACGTTTTTGGAATGAAAAAGTGAAGAAAACGACAAAGTCTCAAAATCATGTTAAAAATTGTACCTGACGGCGTCAAAGGTTGTTAGTGACGGCGTCAAGACTTCAAAAAGAGGTGGATAAATCAAATTACACATGACGCGCCAGAGAGGTTTTTGGAGATTTGTACATGACGGCGTCACCAAGGCCATCAAGAAGAAATTGAACATGACGGCCAAGACCAAGTTTATACGTGACGACGTCAGAAGTGGATCTAGGCAATACGAGTATTATTTTGGCGGCGAGTTGACGGTGTCAGACCCTACTCTTGACGCCGTCAGATTGTAAAATCTATATATACTTTTCTAGTTTTCGTTCATTGTGTGCAACTTTGAAGGGAGAAAACCCTATACGAATTTTACTGCAATTTTGAGGGTTTCAAACCCTTGTTTCATCCATGCTTAATTGAAGATAAGTCTTCTAACAAATCATTCAATATGTCTATGTGTTGTTTGATTATATCTTATGCTTGTCTTCTCTTTAACATGCTAGGCTAGGTTTTCTTTGTGTTTGCTTAGATGTAATGAAACTTAGATATTGATTATTGGTTGGTTGTTTGTTTGTTTATAATTGTTGTGGATAAATGAATTCGATGTTAGGCTTAAGAAAACTGGCAGACTTCCAATTGGTAACTTGCTTAAACGTCTTAAGAAACATGATCGGAGGTGTACTACGATATATTGGTTATATTTAATGCATAGGTAACTACTAATGAGGCCATATTAGGAGCTAGTAGTCGGCACGACATAGGAAGAGGTAGAAGCTTATAGAGTTAGGGAAGATCGTACACGGCCCTACGAATGGTATTAAGGAATATAACCCGTCATCCATGCAATTGTAACAAACTAATCAACCGGTAAAAGATAGCTAGGGAGTAATGAAATCTAAGTAAACACATTTTCTCTCATTATTATTTTTGCAACAATTAGTTTAAGTTTATTTTATTTTATTCTGATTGCATCTGTAGTTATCTGGGTTAGTTGATTAGCAACTAATTCCGCCCACTCCTTCAAAACCCGAGATTTTTACTTGCTTTCCATAAAATTTAAAAATACAAAAAGAATCATCTCTCATCTCTAGACCTAGTTTAATTGAGTTTTAACCCTAGCGAACACTATTCTTTGAGTGGAACGATCAATCCCTCGTTACTTGTCACTATATTATACTACAATGGTCAGGTACACTGCCTGGTGGGGATTGCAAGCTTCTCAAGATCCCTTGAGAGGTAAAACCTTTTGCGAAGGTGCAATTCCACGCATCAGCTGTTTAAAATGAAGAAATGTGTATTTTATGTGACTATTGATCATCCAATGGCCACATGAATTTTATGTTTGTGTGGCCTTTTGTAATATTTAGTCACACAACGAATAAAGCAAATAGTGACCAAAACTGTTAATAAGTGTGACTATATACATCTTTTAGTCACATTTAAGAAATAAATATATATCAAAACAAATTCAAATATATTTCAAAACAAATTCAAATACAATAAAATTGTAAATATAAAATTCGTATATAACTCTATACCCTAGGACCTCCTTTTATACACTAAGGAGTCCTAGTCGGCTTACAATACTTTCCTAAGTATCTATAATCTTTTTCATAAACAACTAATACACATCATACAAGCAATACTAACTATATGAAACAACAATACTAACTTATAACTAACAGTTGTAACTAACACACTAGCAGCATTAACTTCAAGCAGTCTTAACTTTGTACTAGCAGTACTAACAGCAGTACTAATAGCAGTACTAACTTTTGTACTAATCTCATCATCTGGATATTCTCCGTCTCTGTTTTAAGCAGAAAAGACAAAAGTTAGAAGTACATAAAAATATACAATACCCATTTTAGAGATTAGAAAAATTTTACCAACAGCCGACGGAAAAATCAGTCTAATGTGTCATCTGTATTCAAATACCCATTTTGCTGCAGTTGTAAAACAAAACGAGCAGACAGTTTAGTGTTATTAATCCATATGACTTTAACGGGGATCGAAAATAGTCACAATGATATGGTTAGAAGTTACAGTATTACGAAATGCAAAAAAACATGCACCAGTCCAAAATAGCACCTAAAACCTACAAATGTACAAAAGGTTAGTAAACCAACTTGGTATACCTTATCTTGGAATTCTTTTTCTGCTTTAGAAGATTCAAATGCATTGCCATCATCCCAGCTGGCAGCAGGATGGTTATCTACCTGTTCCATTAAACAAGTTAGGACCTCAGAATGCTGATTTTTAAAGGGGCTTTCTTAGAAGAATTCCCACTTAGACTGAGTTATAACCATAAATTGGGCTTGAAAGTATTATAAATATAGAGCCTGAGAAAAACGCCATTAGTTTTACCTGTGAATAATAATCGTCCATTTCTTCCTCTATCTGCTGACGTAACTCATCCTATAAACAGATGTTATGAACTGTAAGAAACTAAGGCACTAATAACGCTACATAATATAAGATCTGCCAACCATGAAACAATAAAATACATGGGTTGGCTTTGGTGACTGAGATGGAGCATACCCACGCCTCAGTTTAATTCCAGTCCCTCAAAAATGAACTGTGCCAAAAAATCCAGATGAGGGAATTTTTAGCCAGGCATCCCATGTATCATCCTCACCCGTGAAAATAGCATGTAGCCCCTGCAAGAAACAAGTAACGTGCTTAATTCTAACATAAAAGACGACAAAATTAGATATCCCAAATATAAGTTTAGCATTAAAAACCAACATACCGGGGCAGACCCTTGCATATCAACTTGGGCAACAAATAATCCAGATGGTTGAAATGTTCTGCAGTGCCAAACCTGGAACAAATAAATGTCAAACACATTACCAAGAAAGCAAATCACTAACATTTGGTACAAATGAAACAGTTTCACAAAAAGCAACCATTTTGAGTTAATTTCCTATATACTAGATGTTATGTTAATCTTTTAATAGATCACTTACGCGATTGTGATAAGCAAACTCCAACTGTTCAGCAACATCCTCTCGGAGTGGAAACCAATCAAGACTCCCATTACGAGCAAAACAGTGGCCTCTTAGAACACGTTGATTGTCTCCATTCTAATAAACAGGAAAACTATGTCGGCTTAATAAGTCTATCTGCAACGATTACCACCACACGAATTTATAATCAAAAACATGCTTTAGGCTAGTTTTTATCCACGAAAATCAATATAAATCATTTTATATTCGATTACACATTTAAGAAAATATAAATTAAATATGTGTTTGAGCATACCCATTATCAGAGTAGGATAGGTGAGATGAGGATGATGGTGGCTCGACTGTGATGGTGGTGTATGTGGTGGTTATCTCGAACCAAATAACCGAAGCAAATAAACTCTCCCATACAGTTCCCTTGTCTTGATGACGGTGATGGCGTGGAGGAGTGATGGTTGGTGGAACGACGACGAGATAAGATGGTGAAGTGTGGCGGTGGTGTGAGTCGGTTCTAGAGAGAAGGAGAAGAGATGAATAGATAGAAGATAGATATGGCTAGTGTAAGTGTTAGTGTTTTGATTTTGGGGAAAAAGGGGCGGGGTCTTGAGCGGGAGATTGAAATTTTGGGGGAAAAATTAGGGGCGGATCTTGAGCGCGTAATAAAAATTTTGGAGATTGAAAGCCTATCAAATGAACTCGAAATGTTTAATGAGTTGAGCTCAATCTTATATAAGTTCGACTTGATTTATTGTTGAGTTCTCGAGCTTGTAAGTAATATAAAATATGCTTTTTTTTTCTTTTTTTTTTTTTTTTTTTTTAAATGTACTAAGTGTAAATATTTATTTATGAATGTATCATTCTTTTCGAGCTGAAGTCAAACCAAATTCAATTCTTAGGTTATATTATATTTCAATTTTAATTTTTGTAAGAAAACATATCTTTACAGATAAATCGAGCTTTTCGAGTCAAGCTCAAGCCGAGTTCAAATTTTCTCGATCCCGGATAACATGATCGGGAGGTCCCTGGATACTTGCTTCTTAGTGTCTGTGACAAACGGTATACACCTACCAAGCCGGTGCAACCCATGCATGACCAGTGTGATAATGGCTAATTCACATGGTTCATGGGTCATGTGCATTAGGTTATCAGTGGTCACATTCATTAATGGGTATTTGACATCTATCATATGGGTCATATGCATTGCGTTATAGTTGCTTAGAGTGTCATGTTACGACACGTACATCCATGACTGTTGACAATTGGTAACTAACATGGGTCATGGGTAATATGCATTGGGTTATAGTGGCTTTTAGTGTAATGGAAACCATGCATGACCGGTGATAATGGCTAATTCACATGGGTCATGGGTCATGTGCATTAGGTAATTATCACTGGTCACATTCATTAATATGGGTATTTGACATCATATGGGTCATATGCATTGGGTTATAGTTGCTTAGAGTGTCATGTTACGACACATCCATGACTGTTGACAATTAGTAGTTAACATGGGTCATGGGTAACGTGCATTGGGATATAGTGGCTTTTAGTGTAATGGAAACCATGCATGACCGGTGATAATGGCTAATTCACATGGGTCATGGGTCATGTGCATTAGGTTATCACTGGTCACATATTTGACATCATAGGGGTCATATGCATTGGGTTATAGTTGCTTAGAGTGTCATGTTATGACAAACCGCTCAATCTGAAACCAAAAAAAAACCCGAAGCCGAAGAAAACGAAATCGAAAAAAACCAAAACCGGAAAAACCGCTTATCACGATTCGGTTTTGGTTTTTACTTTTAGATATCCGTGGTTAACCGAACCGAACCGTATATAATATAAATATATTACCCGCCCCGCGATGGATAGTTAAAATCTTCCAACTAACCGAACCGAACCGCCCCGTGAACACCCCTACCAAGTATGCCCTAAAATACAAATGTAGCTTTAATATATACTTATTAGTTCTAAAACTTTTATTACTTTTTATACTTTTAGTTTTTATATTTTTAATACTTTCAATAATTATTAAACTTATAATATATACAAAGAGTATCAAACACACTTCACTTATTAGTTTTAAAACTTTTACTACTTTTTATATTTTTAATAATTTAAGTATGTAGATTGCATTTGTTTAGTACATAGTATTTATATTTTTTTGTTTGTTAAAAAAGGTTTAGCACATAGTTTTTAATGTAAGTATATACATTTAATTTGTTTAGTACATAGTATATACACTTTTTTTATTTATTTTTTATTTTTTTATCTAAAGTTTATACATTGAATCTTGTGCAATTAAGTATTTTGCCGTTTGAGTGGTGGATGAACAAATATAAATGCTTATAGTTAGGGTCAAGAGTTACACACAGTGTCTTCGTTTTCTTTCAAACTCTCAACCTAACCATCCCTATTAAAATGGCATCGCCACCTACACCATATGCTGCTGCTTCCACTCTTAAATTTCAACAATTAAAGCAAATCACTGAGTCTGATGATCTTGACGATGTCTTCCTCCTGCTTTTCAGCCAACAATACACTGAAATTGATGGCTTAATTATGTTGCTAGGGCAAAAACATGATCACCTAACTAAGGAGATTAGGCGTCTTGAAAAGCTAATTGAAGAGGGGGAACGTTTTTGCCCTATTCACTATGAAGGTGCTGATGGGTTGAGGTTTATGAAGGAAACTTTGGCAACAAATAAGAAAATTCTTGCCGGTCTAATTGGGTTGATGGATTTGGCACGTGAAGGGAGGGAAGAGAAGCAGCATCATCTGGCCTAGTTTGAGAAAGTCTAGGCTATTGTTGTGGTATCTTTTGGTCATCCCCTGTTTTTTGATTCAATTGGCAGGTTATTTTAGTAATGGTTATGCTTTAAGTATGGTTAATATGTAATATGATGCTAGCCCAGGCAATATTTTTATAGCCATTAGGCAATTTTTGTATCGGCATCATATCGATTATGTATGAACTCACCTATTAAGGTTGCATATCTGTTATAAGAATTGCATTGCATTTGTATTCATAGAATAAGGAAGAACATGCTATGTTGTTTTTGCGAATAATTAGAGCAAAAGAGATATTAAGGTTTGCTTGAATTAGCTTATTTTATCTTAGGCTTAGGTTGACTATCTGTTATAAGAATTATGTTGCATTTGTATTGAGAGTGTAGGACCGAAAATACTAGATGATTCATGTGGTTCGGGAGGTCGAGGTTGATCAAAGAATATGAAATCCATGACTAGTTTTAGAGAGAGAAAGTAGAGAGAGGGAGAGGTGAACAAAGATATTATTATTAAGAGAAAATGGATACACACTCACACCTCTCAAGTGAAGACTTGAGGGGTACATATAGGGCAAACATAAGACAACTATTACAATATGACATTAGTAGTCCCTGCATTATATGCATATTAGTTGTCTACTCCAATTCACGTAAATATCGCTCAGCTTCATTTCTAACAATCTCCCTCCAGCTGGAGATATACGTGAATTGGTTACAATGATTCCTAACAAGTAAAATAAAACAATCAAAGTAAGCGTAGCAATGCTGAGGAAGACTTCATAGCTCTTTATCTTCATAAATATCCCCAGCAATCTTTCTTTACTTGCAGAGGAATCATGTACTAATCTAATTGGGTTATTTCTCCCTCTCAATTAGTAAGCCCTTTTTATTTACATGCTCCCTCCCAAATTGACAACCCGTTAGATATAACCTTTATGCTTGTAGAAGAAGTTTCTCTGAATTATGCCCAAATAATCTTCAGTCTCTTATCTTGTCATGCACAACGAAAAATGGATAATAGACTGATAAACTGTAAGTTCTTCACAGGTTTGTTTGGGGAGCATCATATCGACATCTTCAACTCACTTAGAATGCTTCCAGATCTTCAATAAAAGCACCGATGTACACATTTTTCCCTCCAGGATGATGACGATCTTTCGGAATCATCATAAATATGTGTACATAGAAATATCAACTGTAAGCAACATATAAATCAATACTCCTTGAGTTGATGTCGACAACTACTCTCTCTACAATTCTCCTCAGATCAACCTCTTATCAAACCTTATTTCACTTCCACTGGCTAATAGTAAGTGACCACGTATGGAGACAACTCGATATGACAAACTTGAGAATGAAGTAAAATTCCCCAGACTTGTGACTTAAGCTTGTACTAATGTGTGATTAAGAACCTATTGAGCACAACAACGTCACTCCTTACAATATAGGTAGTGGCATATACCCAACCATCCATCCTTTATTGTATATCCGCCTCTTGAACAATCCACAACCTTTTGTGACACTGAGCACTACAACGTAACTCCTTAAAGTGATAGCTATTGTGAGCATTAAGAACCAACTTATGCGTTTATAGATCTCACACATAGCTAGATGTCCAAGTCTTAATCACTATTCCATAAATGCTCAAACAAGGATCTTCAAAAGTCTTGCATCCAACCAACCCCTAGACCTTGAGATACTAAGTACACTCACCTGAGAAACGTCACTTCAAGCTCAAATAAGTAATAAACAAATAATCCCTGTAGTCACATTTCTATAACGTTTAAAATTTAGCCATGAAAGTAGTATCCCCGTGAAAATTTGTGTATACCAAAAGACCACTCTTTATACCAAGTATTATCAAATTTATATCAAAAAAAATAACTTTAGGATAAAAATTGATAGTTCATTTAGTTCCAGCAATCACATTATCAAATCATAAGCCCAATTCCAATAACCATATTTGGATATCATAACTGTGAATTCAATCAGCCCAGCCCAAAAATAGATAGAAGGACCCAATCACTTCACAATCGGTAAGAGCCCATTCTACACAAATGATAAAGAACATATGGTATAACCCTAAGACCAGTTATATCATTTTAGCCAAACCCTAAAACACATCTCTTAAAAAATCCGCCCCCATCTATATTTTCCTCTCACCAAAAACTCATCATCTCTTCCCAACTCAGTTGCATCTCATCACTCAGCACTCATAACCGAATGAAACTCTCATCTCCATATCATCTCCATCTCAGTTCGACATATTATCAACAATCAACAACAAACCAATCTCCTTCATCCTTTCTTGCTCGAGCTGTCACGGCGTAGCTGCAATTGAAACAGCGAAATGGCTTCAAGACCATTATAACATGGTCTCGGGTAGGTTTCTTTTGTTGTGTTGTTTAATAACGAACCAGAGATAAAAGGGAATAACATATTTGTTATTTTTCTTTGTCTTTTGTTTCGGATAGTAATTGAAGCTACGTCTTCAAAAAAAAATTTCAATGATGATACTGTTCGAAAAAAATCTTTTAAAAAGATTGGAGAAAAAGTCGAACTAAATCTGAGATGTTGTAGTATATTTGTGTCGTGTTTTTGTGAGGATGGTTGATGTCGAATAAGGTTTAGAGATGTTCCATTTTCTTTTTCATTTCGCTTTGTGGTATTGGACTGATGATGGATATAACCTGAAGTCACTTGAGTCGTGGTATATGGTATGTGGTCAAGGTCTCTTTTGCATCTTCTCGAAATTTTTCTGTATTTTCGAAAGTTTACATATTGTGTTTTCGAAACTTTTTACAAAAATTTCGAAACTTTGTAAATCTTGTGTTTGTGAAACTTTGTAGTCTTTTATCGAGAATACAGATTTATCGAGAACATGTTTATCGAGAACATGTTTTCGATAAGTAGGGTTTTGTGTTCTCGAAAACCACACTTGTTCTCAAAAACAAGTACATATCGAGAATTTCTTATACAAGAAATTCCGATTAGATTCCGGCGACCATTTCCCAGATTCCGATGAGTATCCGACCATGTTGACCACTTTATTTCCAGCTTTTGATACCATGTAAATGACCATTTTTCACACGATATGGTACAACAAAAGTCATACAGATGTGAGTTGTGCTAAAAGTTGATAACTTGATAACTTGGACTAAAGAAAATACACAAGAAATCATTGTATCATGATTGTTTGACCACATGGGATACATAAAAATTTAAAAACTGTTTACCACAAATGATAAAGGAAAAAAAAATTCCCAGATCCAAAAATACGTGTAAAAACAGCTTAAAAAATGATATACGAACCACAAATAATCACTAAAAATAACACCATGAGCTCTGATACCAATTGTAGGACCGAAAATACTAGATGATTCATGTGGTTCGGGAGGTCGAGGTTGATCAAAGAATATGAAATCCATGACTAGTTTTAGAGAGAGAAAGTAGAGAGAGGGAGAGGTGAACAAAGATATTATTATTAAGAGAAAATGGATACACACTCACACCTCTCAAGTGAAGACTTGAGGGGTATATATAGGGCAAACATAAGACAACTATTACAATATGACATTAGTAGTCCCTGCATTATATGCATATTAGTTGTCTACTCCAATTCACGTAAATATCGCTCAGCTTAATTTCTAACAGAGAGAATAAGGAAGAAAAGTGGCAGATGAGTGTGAGAATATTTAGGCTACAACATCCAAGTATCAAAGATGGCAGAATTTTCAAGTTTTTTATGCCTTGGAAACCTTAATATGTACGGCCTACTAGCTGTTTGTCCGGTCTTTAGGTTCACGCTGTCATATATTGTGACGTATGTGGTCCATTAGGTACCAAGCTCGAAAACCTAGTGGAGGCCTTTTGATTCTCCAATTGGAAAAGACTCATTCCTTGTAATGAGGATTGAGAACTTGGTTTTTATACGTGTTATATCTGTTAGAAATTTCATATGTGTTCAACTTGTTATTATTATATATACAACCCACTAGCTAGTTATTATTATATGTTCAACTTGTCATTCATGCACGATTAGCTCTCTAATGTCGTAGAATCTACATAATTAATATGTATGTTCGTCACATCTAAGGGAGCAATATAAATGATAGTAAGAATCTATTTTCTAATAACTTAAAGCTCAATATCAGGGCAGATCTATCTAACGTGGCAGATCGGTTCCCTTGCTTAATTTGGAAAACGTCTACTACCGTTATTAGACGTTGTCCAAAAAACAAAGCAATGGAACCTTTCTGCAACGCTAGATAGATCTGTCCTGATAATTGAGACGTCTTCAATGCGATAATGATATAGTGTGTATTGTTCATGACAGGCCACACTCCTTCATTATCGCATTCAAGATGAGTGATATTACTTAGACTCTATTCTTTACTCAACATTTGTATCATATTGACCTTTTATCCTATTTTAAACTACACGAGTCCTAAAATTAGTACCTCTGTGCCGATTTATACTAGGTGCCCACATTACTTGGTGGATGAATGGTTTAACTTTATAAATGAGTCTGGAATTTCATCAATCTAGCAATGCGCATGGTGCAGGCCTTTGCTCAAAGGGAGTTGAAACGACAAAAGGAGCTGTAGCGGGAACTTATAAGGGTTACGTATATTGGTTTATTGCATTCCATTCTTTTTTATGATCTAAAACCAACCATCCACCAAGTAATGTGGCCATTGGAGTTCCAAGAACAAAGGTTGTTTCAAACACACCCTGAATTGCAACATTATCTTTTATTTCATTTACACTATATATATATATATATATATATATATATATATATATATATATATATATATATATATATATATATATATATATATATATATTTGCAAAAATCATTAACATTGACACCAGTGACTCAAGTTCATTTCACATATCAAGCAGTGCTGAAGGTCCTCCAAATACATGGGCAGACTACTTTTCGAATGGATATTCTGGATCAGACACAAAAAAGGAAGATACTAGGAAGCTAAAAACTCCAAAAAAAGACTGCCAAAGAGATTTTTATGAGAGGGTTCAGGTGCTAGGCCTGCCCAATGCTAAGATTTGTGAAAACAAGGGTATAAAACCATGGGAACCAAAAATGCCCAAAGTTTGTTCAAAAGGGAAGGGTAAAAAGAAAATGTATTAGTTTAGGAAGTACTTTATTTGAATAAACCTGTGTTAACCTGAATAAACATGTTGTAATCCTTTTGTACTACTTTATTTGACTTTATGAAGTCAATTTTATAATGTGTTTGTTATACCTCAATTTTATTTGACTTTATGTAATCCTTTTGCTTGTTCCCTTGTTGTACCATCATGCTTCTCACCTAATTCTTGATTTCTTTCTCAGTAAAATCTAAATTCTTATTTCATCTATCAACCAAGTAACATCAAAAAAAGGTGTTGGATCTCTTTATTAATCAGGTCATAACAGTGTTGAAGTAAGTTTGCCAATTCAGGGAGTAAACACTGTCACAAACACAAATTTTACACAACAAATAACTAGATTAATACTATTATGTTTATTCTTACTATATTTTCTAACATTTGAAACCACTTACAATGTTTATTACCATTTAAAGTTTAAAAATAAAATTATAGAATGTTTAGGAGAATTTAATGTGTAAAATTAAAATGATTACAATTAGGCACGAGTAATTAGTGCATTTCACATGCTAATGTGACGTTAAACTTGGTAAGTTGCAATAATCTTTAATGTTTAGACTTTCAAAATTCCCTACTAGCTAAAACTACCATAGGCGTTTTGATGTTAATGTATCCCTTTTTAAGGCCACTTAGCATTCAACAAACACTCTTTAAACAATTAATCTTATAAGAAAATGGTTGGAAACAAGAAAAGAATAAGGTCCGTTTCATTCAAGAAGAAGCGCTCAAAGTAAGTAAACTTTTGTACACGTAAAGATTCAAACCACATTGCATGATGCAACTTCTATAAATTTATCATCTAATGCTTATTTGATTTCAGGAAACCACGTTTTGAAAGAGAAAGTTCAAAAGGTATTTATGTCATATATGTTCAATAAAAAAATAGTTCAAACTAATGTAACCATGTATATGGATTAATTTGATATACATATTTGATTCTCTTAATGTATAGTATTGATCGATAAATCTTTATTTTATGCAGGTAAGGAAGAGAAGGTGTTTAACATTAACGAGTGGTATGAGTCATGGAGTTCTGGAAGAAAGGAGGCAGCACGCAAAGCAAGTTTGCGTCAAATTGCCAAAGATGAGGTGGAATATAAGCGATCAAAGCCGCGGGTTGGTTCAGTGGAAGAGGATGCGGATGTTGGATTTTTGAGTGAGGAAGAGGACGCCATTGACTACGTTAATGTACATTTGGCTTTTGATCCGGAGAAATCTCTGAAATTTAATTGTTAAACTTTTTATGTATGAACAATTTTTAATTTACTTTTAATTTGTTATGGGATTTTTTTTTGGTTTATTATTATATGAATTTTAACTTTCTTGCTTCATTAAACCAAAAAAAGATGAAAAATTATCATACATATTGTTATAATCAAAAAAATTATGTTAGTCTAGAATTATGCCTAGCAACATTAATTTATGCCTAGCAGCATTAAGTTATGCCAAGCAGCATTAAGTTCTGAGTTACTAGCATTCACCTAAATTCCATTCCAAACAGCTTTTTCTTTGCCTTTGTTGCAAAATGTTAGTCTAGAAACAAAGAAAACACAAGCCATAACATATGCACAATGATCACAACATCTAATTATACTTAGCAGTTCTAAGTATAACTAGCAGCATTGTAATGGGGCAAATGAAGAGTCATGACTAATAGTCTGAACTCAATTCATGCAGTGAATATCAAATTAAACTCAAACTAGAGAGAATATAAAATCCATATCTAACCCCTCAAAATTACATAAGTTATCTAAAATGTGTGACCATATGTATCGAATTGTGACTACACTTAAATAATGTGTGACAAAATATGACTCTATGATTTAGACACCTAAATAAATACTTCATGTGACCATATATAACATCTTGAATTTAGTCACACAAACACTCAATGTGACTAATATCAAGGTTAATGATAACTGAGTTCACATGTTGCTATAAATAATAGTCACATAAATATCACAATGTGACTATTTTGAATGTATTGGTCACATATAATACCCTTATAATGTGGCAATAAACATAATTTAGATACACATTTGTGATATGGTGTGACTATTGTAAAGCCTATAGTCACATGATCGTGCTACAATTAAATGTGACTATACACATTAGGTTGTGGCAAGCAAACACACACTAAACTTTAGATACACATATTAACTTACGTGAACATATGTATCAAATTTTCGTTACACTTAATCATGTTTCTATGGTTTCGTGTGACCATATATGACATTTGGTCACACTCTTCAAGTGTGTTACATATGTTTTTCACTTTTAAATGCATATCGTGACTAACGCTTCAAACTTATTTTTCAGTTGTCACACATTTCAAATTCATATGTGGCTAAATATTAAGCAAAGAATAGCAGTCACGTTTAAATAATGTGTGACAAACTTGACTATATAATTTAGCCACATACACAATTACTTCATGTGACCATATATCTATTTTGGTCACACTCTTCAATTGTATGACATATATTTGTCACATATGTATATCTGTAGTGTGACTAATGTTTAAAGGTGATTTGTATCTGTCACACGCCCCAAATTAAAAGTGACTAAATGATCGAAAAATATTTACCAGTTACCCTCTAGTCACATAAATACACAAATGTGTGACAATAGAATTCCGAAATGGTCACATAAGTCGGATCAAGTGTGGTTGTTTATTTTATTCTGGTACATTTAGTCACGTAAAAATGTTACCGTGTGACCGTTCAAAATCGACCATGTGTGACGAAAGGCCATTTTTGTACTAGTGAGCGACGTGTAAGGTTTTCTCCGCTCGTAAAAGGAGCTTGTTGACTAGTGCAAGAAACTCTCGAGTTGGATACTCGTGGCGTGGAGTAGGGCAAGGAAAAAGAGTCCTTGTAGCCAAACCACGATAAACATTCTTGTTATGGTTTGATAATTTCTTACTTTTATACTTGCATATTATTTGTCGTTTGGTAAGCTTTAGTTGTCGATTACACTTAAAAGTTTTCAAAGAAAATCAAATTAAAACCGGTAAACTATTCAACCCCCCTTCTAGTTTTCCACAATTGGCATCAAGAGCTACGTTACTCAAGATTTTAAAATATATTGTATCTTAAAACTTGAAATGATCCATGGATTTTGAAAACTTCAAAGAAGGGCAATCTATGCAAAGACCACCACTATTTGAACCAAATGGTTTTATATATTGGAAAAATCATTCTGAAACTTACATAAAATCAAAGGACATAAATCTATGGATATTATTATTGAAGGAGATCTTAAGGCTACTTTTAGGGATATTGGAAGTGGTCGGGATGAGGATAGTTCACTCACTAAACATAGTGATGATCAAAAGAAACTAATTACCAAAAATAATGAAGCTAAATGATGCTTTATAATGCTTTACCAAAAAAAGAGTATGAAAGAGTTTTTATGTGCAAAACCGCTAAAGAAATTTGGCAATCTTTAATAATTACTCTTCAAGGAAACTCACAAGTTAAGGATAACAAAATAGATCTTCTTGTCCAACAATATGAACAATTCTCTATTCTCGAAGATGAGACTATTGATAGTGCATTTGCTAGATTCAACACTATTATTACTTCACTTAAAGCACTTGATGAATCTTTTTGTAGGAAGAATTTTTGTCAGGAAATTCCTTAGAGCACTCCATCCAAAGTGGAGAGCAAAAGTAACGGCTATTGAAGAATTTAAGTATCTTTCAAGCATGGCACTTGATGAGCTAATTGGAAACCTAAAAGTTAATGAAATGGAAATGGAAAAGGATTTGGAGATAGTTAAAGGCAGGAAAGAAAAGGTTAAATCCATTGCCTTAAAAGCTAGAGTAGAATCAAGTGGCGATGAGGAATCAAGTTCGGATAGTGAAGATGGAGAATATGCCATGGCGGTTAGAGACTTCAAGAAGTTCTTTCGAAGACGAGGAAAGTTTGTAAGGCAACCTAAAGATGAAAAGAAATCTTCACGAAAAGATCGTGATGTAAAGAAATTCAAGAATGAAAGAAAGTGTTTTAGATGCGGAGATACAAGTCACCTAATAAGAGAATGTCCAAAACCACCCAAAAGCAAAACTCAAAGTGCCTTTGTAAGTGGTGCTTACAGTGAACTTAAACCCAATAATCACAAATGAACAGCTCCTTTAAAAAAGGTACACTATTCACAAGGATACAATGGTAAGTTTTGAATCTTAGGTTTGGGAACTTATTATGTTCACACCCCCAGTTGGTAGGTGTTCTGCCTTGGTTTGCGGTGGTAAACTTTTATGTAATTATATTCATAGTAAAATGTTTTTGGCTTTTCGTGTATGGGTGAAAAAAACTTGGACAATATTTTTGAAACTGGTTCGTTAACCGAAATCGTTCCTTTAAGATTACTCGCAGGCTGGTGGGAGGAAATAAATGGATCCCTCTTAAGTTCGCAATTTAATGTCAGAACTTACCTTAAACCAACTGTATAGGTTGTAATCGTAAAGATAACGAAGTAATTTAACTTCACAGTTTGTTTTGTTGTTTATGATTTGTTTGGTGTTGTTAACACTTCAGGAGAAATGTTAATAAACGTTTTCAGATATGATTTTGATTTTCTTAAAAATTTACAAAGTGGTGATATTTGTACAGGAGGGTTTTTTTGAAAACCACTAAACTTTTACCGATTTGAAATACGCAACAACCTCCCCGGCAGCGGCGCCAAATTTTGACTCCTCCCAAACCAACCAGTCAACCGTGTGCAGCTGATAGGCCCACCTGGGAGAAAGTGCAAGTTAATATTGACCGTGGAAGTACAGGGAAATCCCCGGGTCGTTAAATCCCAACGAGATTGAAATTGTATTTGTAAACGATTAGGAAAGTGAGTGGTACTGAGGACAGTAACAGAAATGATTTGAGGGTTGATTATACTACTGATTGCTTGATATTTGGGTAATATGAAAATATATAAACAATAACAGAGATACAAGTAAAAGCACAAGTAAGAAAATCAGATAACAGACAGAAACAAGTGGTATTTTAACAAGTTACAAACTACAGGGGGTAAAAATGAAACTTTGAAAAACTTAAAATTAAAAAAAATGGAAAATGAAATTAAAATTATGAAAATGATTATTATAATATTTAATTACTATTTAATTAATTACAAAAATTTAAAATCTAATTTAAAACTTAATTTAAATTAACTAAAAATGACAAGTATTACAAATTAACCTAAAAACTTACACAAATAATTTCTAAACCTAAATAAGAACTTGAAGAAAGTATAAAAAATGAAAACAAATATTTTTGTCTTTTTATTAGTATTTTATTAATTAAAAACTATTTAATTTAATTAATCTAATTAAACTATTTTAAATGACTATTAATACTAAATTACCTTAGAAAATTATGACAAAATTTATAAAACTATTTAATTACTACAGGAATACTAAAAAATTATAAAAAATTGCTAAAAATTATATTTAAGCTAATTGACTAATTTATCACCTATTAATTATTTTAAATCTAATTTAATTGAATTAAATAAGAAAATTAGAAAATAGACAGTGGAAATTACGAAACTATTTTCTAAAAGTCTCAATTACTTTATAAAACTTAGGAAAAATATAAAATTCTACTTTTGTTAATTAAAATTAAAGAAATCTATTTAATTACTAATATTACCTAATTAATTATTTAAACTAGTTTTAAATCTAATAAATAGTAAACTGCTTAGGAAAAATCTAAGAAAATTATTTTAACTACTTAAAGGTACTAGATAATTTATAAAATTATAAAATTGGACAAGTGCTTATTAATAAGCTGAGATGAAAATTAATTAGATAATTTCTATTAAATAGAAGCTATCACTATAATAAAAGTTTGCTTTTTCTGGTTTTTCTTCTATAAAACTATTTAAATACTTAAATGATGAAACTTTAACAAAGACAACTACTTTATAAATCAAGAATAAGCACTGTAATTGCTTATTACCCTAGACAGTTGACTATGGTTGACCAAACTAAGAAATAAGCTAAGTTGAGGTTGTGTGGGGTCCACACTGGTTAAGTAAGGTTTAACTAAGTTACTTGAACTAGTTTAAACTAGATTTGGTGAGATAAGCTCCTAGGATAAGCTGGAAAGTTAAAATAAGCAATTGCTTATTTGGTTTCTGACTCAGAAACGGGACAGAGTTTTGATGTGATTCTAGGTGGGGTCCACTGATCTAATGTCAAACTAAGGGTTAATTATTGAACCTGGGTAGGAGGGGGGTTGTAAGAACCAAGAATGATACACTAAGACCTACTGAGATGGCCACAATCAACCACCAAAGTGGTGGTGGTGGAATGGTATTCTGTGTAGCAGAGGAATACTTCTTCCCTGCAGTTGTGTTCCAAGGGGTGTGGGGTCCACAAGAGTAAAAGAGGGTTCAAACTAAACCTAGGGGTTCAAAGTTAAGGTGATAAGCTACAAGTTGAGCCAATAAGCTACCCTTAAGGTTCACTAATAAGCTCTGTATGAGCCTTTGAAGTAATGGTCATACACTGAGTTATCAGTGTGGCTTGTTTTTAAAAGGTCACAAATTGGATCCTAAAAGCTATGCTACAATAAGCTAAAGGCTAGACTAAACCTAGATGTGAAAAGCTGAGGTATTAAGCTATAATTAAGCTGAAACCTAGGGTGTGGGGTCCAATGAAGTAACCACAAATCACCACCAAAGTTGGGTGGGTGAAATGGGATCTGAGTGCACAGGCACTGGTTTGCCCTGCATGGTACTTTCAGCTTTTGCACAAACTTGATTAAAAATCTTGAAAATCAAATAAGCTTTGATTCCTAGAGTTTAAGTGGTAGGTTATAAGCACAAGAAATTTCAAACTCTAAATCAGCTTCCTTAATTCTAGAAAAATCACCCAAGTTTTGAGAAAATCTGAGAGCAACACTTTTGACTTTATGTGAACTTGAGTTAGTTTGACTTATGTGAACTTTGAGCTTAATCTACTTACTGAATATGTTGTAATAAGTTATAATAAGACTTAATTAAGTTATTCTAACAACTTATGAATAAGTATGATGAGTTTTGGACTCAAATTCCACCACAGTTAACTGTGGTGAAGAAGTACTTATGATTTTGACTTTTTACCAATTAAGACTTGGGTATTTTTGTTTTTCTGAGCTACTATTACACTATATGACTTAAAGCAAGCAAAAAGAGCAACTTAAACTACCTTGAACTAATATGAACAACCTGATCCAAACACACCTTTATACTAGACTGTTTTGAGATTTAAGTAGCTAAGGGCTATAAGAGCTTATCCTACTGATCCAACATGACTTATTATGTTATATTAAATATAATTAAGCACTTAAAAACAGAAATTAACCACAGATACACAAGATTACTTATTATACTAATTTGACTGTGAAACTTTTATATTTTAGCAACTAGAATTTCCAACAAACAAGGTACTAATCTAATGTTATATTATCACTATATAAGACTGAATAAGCATAAAGAAGCTGAAAAAGCAAGCAATAAGCAAGACTGCAGTAACAAAGGCAGAATTGAGATTTTTGATGACTTACAAGATTGCTTTCCTGCTCAAACCATGAACCAAGGACACATAAACTTTTCCTAACATCCACCAATGGATTCTAACCCAGGACCATCCACAATATGCCCTGCTCCAATTGCTTATCACCAAGAACCAACCAGTTTGACTTTCGTTGACCTTTTTGTATTTTTGATTTTTTATATTACTAAACTGCTTTTAATGGTTTCTAAAAGCTTTAATGAGCTTTTTAGGAGCTTATGTGAGCTTAATAGTCTCTATAACATAACAATAACAAGTACACAGCTTATTGAGATTTTTGATATGAAATTGAAAATTGCACAACCTTATGTAACAACACAAACTTGATTTTTATTAACTAAAAAGATTACTAGTACACTGAGAATGCTTAAACTGAAACTTGAAAGCTTAGATTACACTTGAACTTTGAAAATAAACTAATACGACATACACTTTTAATAATTAAACTAGATACTTGACTCCTCTGCTTCTCTTTCCTTTTATAAGCTTCAATTAGGGTTAGGAACACCTTCTGAGCTTTTCCCACTTCAATCTTGACCCTCTATTCTTCTGCATTGATCATGACCGTTTAAATGAAAAATGGCGCCAAAGTCTTCCAAGTTAACTTGGGGCCAAAGGTCTTCAATTAAGGATTATTGGAGTGTTGTGGAGGTGTCAGGAGGCAAAGGGGAATGTTTTTAGGACAAGTTGGGGTATTATGATGAAAACAGAGGTTTTGGAGTGGTTTGGAGTATGAATTGCATTAAATGGGGTGTGGGTTTGCTGTGAGGTGGAAAGGAGGGGTTAGGGGAGTAGGGGGTGAGGTGGAGAGGTGAGGTGGTGGTGGAATACCACCTGGTTTTGGTGGTTTCAGGCGAGGGTGAGGGAGATGAACAGTGGAGCTGGTTTGGGCGGTTTTGGGTGGTCAAACGGGTCAACGCCTGTTTTATATAATTAAAGGTGGACTGGGCTGAGGTAGGTTGGGCTTGGGAGTGGGCTATTGGGATAAAAGGGTTAAGGTTTGGATTGGATTGGAATTTTGGGTTTGGGTTTATTAAATAAAAATGGTCCGGTTTGGTTGTGGTATTTATCAAGGACCAATTTTGTAATTTTGGTAAAATAGAGGGACTGAATATGTGATTTTCCCAAAGTAGTTTCAAGTGCTATTTTTGCCAAATATGATAAACCAAGGACTAAATTTATGATTTTTCCATTTAAAAATATCCAGGGACCTTTTCTGTAATTTTTCAAACTCCATGGACCATTTATGTAAATTTGGATTTTTAAGGGACTGTGGTTGTAATTTCTCAAAATGTTATCATAAGGACCAATTTTGTCATTTTAGAATAGTACAAGGTTTATTTTATTAATTTCCCATTTTTAAACCTTAAGGACTAATTTTGACATTTTTGAAACTTGAGGGACTAAAGTTGTCATTTTGTAATTTTTCAACTTTAAAGGACTTGACTTGACAACTTAAGAATCCCTAAGGACCTTTGATGATATTTTTCATGTTTTGATTTACCAGGGACTAGATTTGACAATTTTTGAAACTTGAGGGACTGAAACTGCCAATTATGCAAACTTTGTACGTTTTTCATTTGTTTTTGCATATTTTGTATTTGAAACATATAAAACACACTTCTAAGATATTTTAAGTATTATGATGCATATTTGATTGTTTTTGTATGTTTTGGCAGTTCAGATTGGTATAAAATGATGAGTATTTAGACACTCATCAATCCCCCACACTAAACTATTGCTAGTCCCTAGCAATCTATTTGAGAAACAATTAATGGATTTTTACTCTTTACCAAAAGCCATCACTTCTGGAGTAGCTAGGTGTAAGAACTGTGGCACACCTGATAACCGTGTGATTTTTAGCAAACCACCAGCTGTCAACGGATTTGATTTGTCTTTACCAAAAGCCGTTTGCTTCTGGACTAGCCAACTCTTGATGGAATAGTCAACAACTTGGTGAGCTGATTACCAATTATGGTTTTTCCACGGCCTTTACCACAAGCCATAATCTTGCGGGCTAGTCAACTCATTCGCTTTATGGGATATGGGGAGCTGAGGAACCATACAATTTTTGGAAAATTGCTAGCCATCAACGGATTTGAGATGTCTTTACCAAGAGCCGTTTGCTCCTGGACTAGCCAATCCTGTTGTGGGTTAGACATGGAGGATTGATACCATTATTTGCATTTCTAAGTGTGAAAAAACTGGTAATTTTGATCAGATGGGGGTTCTTGATGGAACATGTGTTTTGCATTCGTGAGAACGCTCCCCCACACTTAGAACTGAATATTGCCCTCAATATTCACAGTACTTGGTGTCCCACCAAGACTTAGAACGTAAGGAAGCAATACTATTAACCTTTTTATTTTACTCTATTTACATACAAACTCACTTTTTTCTTTTTATTTGTCTTATACCATTTTTTTTTTTTTTTTTTTTTTTTTTTGAAAAAATATTTTACATATGTACAACATGTGGTTCGTCTCCCCCACACTAGGGTGTTAGAAAGGGATGAGAAGACAGAAATATGGGTGACGACCTATATTGCTACTGTTTTTGATTACCGAGTCGCTAGCTTGACTCGACCTCGAATTGATTTGTCCATGAGGTAGCTTGTTTTTGATTCCCGAGTCTCTAGCTTTAATCGACCCCGAATTAAAATTGTCCTTGGGGAAGCTACTGTTTTTGTTAACCGTGTCGCTAGCTTGACTCGACCCTGAATTTATTGGTCCATGGGGTAAGTTTGGAGATCCGGGACAACCATTGGTTGTATGTCCCCTCCAAAATAGTGTTTTAACCGATGACCATTTACTTTAAAATTGAGACCGTTGGGTTGCAATAACTCAATAGTTCCATATGGATATACTTTGGTTATAGTAAATGGTCCAGACCAACGGGTTTTTAGTTTTCCCGAGAAAATTTTTAATCTTGAATTGAAAAGAAGAACTCTGTCACCAACGTTGAAAACGCGGTTCTTGATTTTAGAGTCATGTATCTTCTTAGTCTTTTCTTTATAGATTAAAGAATTTTCGTAAGCTTGATCACGTAATTCATTTAGTTCGTTTAGTTGAACTTTACAGTGATCACCCGCTGTCTGAAGGTCGAAATTTGCATGTTTTAAGGCCCAATAGGCCTTATGTTCTAATTCGATCGGAAGATGACATGCTTTCCCGTATACTAGCTTATATGGAGTACACCCGATGGGTGTTTTGTAAGCAGTGCGGAAAGCCCATAATGCATCGTCCAGCTTATCCGACCAAGAGGCACGGTTTTCACCAACCGTCCTCTCGAGAATTCTCTTAATACCCCGATTTGAGACCTCCACCTGCCCACTTGTTTGGGGGTGGTATGCTGTAGAAAGACGGTGAGTTACACCATATTTCAGCATTACTCTCGCAAATTGCTCATTGCAAAAGTGAGTACCACGATCACTGATAATGGCACGAGGAGTCCCGAATCTGGCAAAGAGAGACTTTAAAAATTTAACAACTACTCGGGCATCATTGGTGGGTAAGGCTTTTGCCTCAACTCATTTTAACAGATAGTCGACAGCCACGAGTATATACTTATTCCCTCGTGAAGACGGGAGTGGCCCCATAAAATCAATGCCCCACATATCAAATATTTCACAGACATGGATGGCGTTTTGTGGCATCTCATTCTTTTTAGAAATATTTCCATGACGCTGGCAAGCCTCACAGGTTTTGATAAGTTCATGGGCGTCTTTATAGATCGTGGGCCAAAAGAATCCTGAATCAAATACCTTTTTTGCGGTGTAGTTTGGGTTATGATGTCCCCCCGTGGGTCCATCATGACAAGCTTTTAGAATTTCCATGGCTTCTTGGCCATGGACACACCGTCGGATGACTTGATCCGCACATATTTTGAACAAGTAGGGGTCGTCCCAGAAGTAATGTTTTACATCTTTAAAGAATTTTCTTTTCTGTTGGGATGACATCCCTTTCACAACAAAATTTCCCGCACGGTAATTTGCAAAGTCGTCAAACCATGGGGTATTGGAATCATCCCGGGTAGAGATTAGATTTAGAGTCTCCAGAGGAAAAGTTTCATTAATTTCTTTTCTCTCGAGAATATCCTGATGAGGATTTTCTAAC
>JARVZY010005545.1:0-29584 GCA_030686995.1 Artemisia argyi | reverse complement strand
GGTTTTTCTTTTAAGGAGATGGCGGCTATTAATTTTTTCTTCATATATTCGTACGATTTCTTCATGATTATCTAGTCGATTATCTATTCCTTATAGCGATTGTTTGTGATCGTATTTGGTTTATTAGGGTTTCGATTTTACGGTATCATTCTCACATCTATAAAACCTTAATAATTATTCAGGTTATCGATACTTTTTAGGGTTTTATAGTTTTGGTTTGTTGGGCTTCGATTGTACTGGTCTCTAATGGCTATATGGTTTGATCTATTTTGATTTGGTATGATCTGGTGGTGTCATGATCTCAATGAAAAATGAAACTCTAAGTTTTTTAGGGTTTGGTTTTTATTATTCGATCTTGTGTTTAACCCTATTGTTGGGGTGTGCTTTTTGCCTGTAAGTCGATGATGATGTCGGTATTGTTTAAGGTATGGTTTGTTGGTTAATGGGTTTATTGGGGAGATGATTGTCGATTGATTGATCGGGTTTGTCATGCTACTCTTCTACCTTAGTTGGGTAACATGCGTGGTTGTGATAGGGGTCGGTTCCTTATCTTTCATGCTTGATTGTCACGACAGGTAATTACCCTAGGTTCTAGGGTTTGGTCATCTTATGTTCTGACCTGAGGCAGTTGATGTTGTTTCGCATATGTAGGTATTAATGTATGTTACTAGCTTGGTCATGAAGCTACTTTAATTCATATATGTTAGTGGCTTCTATGATCATTTGTTCACTAGTATTGATAGACGTTTTGGAATTTAGGGGCTTGGTAAACCCTATAGGTTGCTCGATCTGGTGCTTAACGACACCCATCTTTAGGGTTTGATCTTTATTTGTTGTGGAAGTAAACCCAGTAGGTTTTTATTGTTTCTTCAAAGTGTTATTACTGATTTTTGGGGTTGCTTCTCATTGGTTGTGGGTTGAGAGATGGTTATGTGTTTGTTTTCTGGAAGTTAGGGCTCATTCACCCTATTTTTTGTTTATTCCGATCGTATATGGTGCTGAGTTCGTGGTTGCTGGTAAGAATTGTTTGGTCTATACTACGATGGAGTTTGGAATTTTTGCTGTGTAAGTTAGGGTTTTTAATAACCCTATGTTTCGTCTATGGGAGTTTTTTTGTGGCTTTGTATTTCATTCTGATCCACTCTTCCGAGTGGTTGTGGTTGCTGCAACGAATCTTTTCATAGCTTTATGTGTGGCATTATTTATCACATGATAGTATAAGTCATGCAGAATATGATTCCTTATAACCTGCTGATCATGGGTGCTGCATTATTATGTATGTGGGTCTTATTCATGTGACTCGTTGTTACATTTTTTGCCAATTTGTGGTTATAGTGTGGATGTTGGTGGTGCTCTCGATGGGTAATAGTGAAGATTGTTAGATTGAGTCAATCACTATGTATATGGTTCTTCAAGAGACCTCAAGGTACAAGGACGCAAGAAGATATAGTTTATGTCATTTATTTTTTCTTTTGTGTTTCTTGTTGGTAGGTAGCTTTGATTAGCTTGCTCGTGGTTGTTAGTTGCACGTGTTATGCATGTAAGTTATAAGAATGGCATGCCGTTCTTATATAGTGGTTGATTGTAGGTGTCCTAAAGGACAGAGATGAAGGAAGTCACCTTCATCCTTTGTACTTTAATGTTTTTTGGTATAATGAATTTTACCAGGGTGAAAAATCCCTTTCATATATTCGCTATTATTGAAAAATCCATTTTTTATAAACATGCGACTAAGCCCTCAAAGTATTCTCTCTGGCGAAAAGCGAATTCAATTCCCTAACTAACGATCGATCATAACCCTTTTACTTTTTAATCATTCTCCAGCATTGTTGGTTGATTATTAAAAGGTTTGTGATTATTCTTATTATACTCGCTCGGGCAAGAAAGTGATTCCTTAAGTTATTATACCTTCATACGTTTAGTTATCTTGCGATTTTTTAAATCTTGTAACTATTAACGTGGGTCGATGGTTCCCAATAACTTTTTTCTTGCGTTGATATATATTCGCTATTATTGTTGACGGCAAAACTTTTAGCTATCTCATTAATTCATTAATATTGTTTTGTCGTTGGTGCATGGTACCTTCATTCAAACTTCTAACTGATTGGTTGATAATTGCTATCGATCTGTCGGTGGTGAGTGATGAGACGAAAAGTGTACCGCTTTTGGGGGGTCATTTAAGGCCAAAGTCGAGATTATTTGATCAAATATTGCCCTAAATCGTTCCTTTTGCTATTTTAGGTACTTTTGAGAAGAAATTTACAAAAGGAAGCATTTTGGACGTTTTTGGAGCGAAAAAGTGAAGAAAACGACGAAGTCTAAAAATCATGCTGAAAATTGTGCCTGACGGCGTCACAGCTTACTAGTGACGGCGTCAAGACTTGACAAAGAGGTTGATAAATCAAATACACGTTACGCGCCAGAGAAGTTTTTGGAGATTTGTACATAACGGCGTCACCAAGGCCATCAAGAGGAAATTGCACATGACGGCCAAGACCAAGTTTATACGTGACGACGTCAGAAGTGGATCTAGGCAATACGAGTATTATTTTGGCGGCGAGTTGACGGCGTCAGACCCTACTCTTGACGCCGTCAGATTGTAAATTCTATATATACTTTTCTAGTTTTCATTCATTGTGTGCAACTTTGAATGGAGAAAACCCTAGATGAATTTTACTGCTTTTTTAAGGGTTTCAAACACTTGTTTCATCCATGCTTAATTGAAGATAAGTCTTTCAATAAATCATTCAATATGTCTATGTGTTGTTTGATTATATCTTATTCTTGTCTTCTCTTTAACATGCTAGGCTAGGTTTTCTTTGTGTTTGCTTAGATGTAATAAAACTTAGATATTGATTATTGGTTGGTTGTTTGTTTATAATTGTTGTGGATGAATGAATTCGATGTTAGGCTTAAGAAAACTGGCAGACTTCCAATTGGTAACTTGCTTGAACGTCTTAAGAAACATGATTGGAGGTGTACTATTATATATTGGTTATATTTAATGCATAGGTAACTACTGATGAGGCCATGTTAGGAGCTAGTAGTCGGCTCGACATAGGAAGAGGTAGAAGCTTATAGAGTTAGGGAAGATCATACACAGCCCTACGAATGGTATTAAGGAATATAACCGTCATCCATGCAATTGTAACAAACTAATCAACCGGTAAAAGATAGCTAGAGAGTAGTGAAATCTAAGTAAACACATTTTCTCTCATTATTGTTTTCGCCACAATTAGTTTAAGTTTATTTTATTTTATTTTGATTGCATCTTTAGTTATTTGGGTTAGTTGATTAGCAACTAATTCCGCCCACTGCTTCAAAAACCGATATTTTTACTTGCTTTCCATAAAATATAAAAATACAAAAAGAATCATCCCTCATCTCTAGACCTAGTTTAAGTGAGTTTTAACCCTAGCGAACACTATTCTTTGAGTTGAACAATCAATCCCCCGGTACTTGTCACTATACTATACTACAACGGTCAGGTACACTGCCTGGTGGGGATTGCAAGCTTCTCAAGATTCCTTGATAGGTAAAACCTTTTGCGAGGGTGCAATTCCACGCATCAAGTTTTTGGCGCCGTTGCCGGGGAATAGTTATTGTCTAGGTTAAAATTTCTTTTTATTAGGTCTACTTGCTAGATTCCTTTCTTGTAAGATTTCTATTTTTATTTTTATAGGTCTTCTTTAGTCTATCTTTTCTTTGTGTGTTTGTTCGTACAATCCTTATTAATTATTCTGTTGGCCACTATGGAAAACGCGAATCCACCCCTTTCACCTAGCGAGGTTGCTTTGTTGCGTGAACAGATTGAGAATGAGATTAGGGAACTTAGAGAACTCAATAGATTGGTTGATATTGAGCTTGACTATGCTTTATGACCTAGCAATAGCCATGAAATTAGATAAGGAACTTGAACCCAATGACTTGGCAATTGTAGAAGATGTTAAGGAAGAAGAAGAGGAGGGTTTAGATGATGATTATTTCAATTTATATCCCACTGAGGAGGAAATCGCTTATTATAACAATCTCATTGATAACCCTAGGCCTCCTTTTGTTAAGATTAACCCTAAGATTAAAAGAGGTGACCCTAAGAATGTGAAGATACCACGTATGATTGGGTATAAATGCATTGATCAAGCCTACATCGAATTTGAATCCCCAGTCAACATTATGTCTTCAAGTGTCTAAAATGACATAGTAAAAACAAGACTCGGACCTAGGAAAGATCCCAAATACCCCGGTGGAGTTTGTAATTTTGTCGGGAGAGTCAAAGGTCTACATGTCTTTGTTGGGAACTTAACTTATATCGTTGACTTTATGGTTGTTGAAGACTTGGCCAATGTTACAGATTGTCGCTTATCCCATGTTGTATTAGGTAAGCCATTTATTGAGGAGGCCAAGTTAAAACACGATCAAATAGAAGGAACGGTCCAATTTTCTAATGGAATCGATAGGATCACCTGCAGGATGCCTAATAAAATGAAGGAATTTTGTTATGTGTCTCAACTTGATATGGATAACATTAGTGCAAACGAGGACATTATCGAAGAAGATAAGAATAAAGGAATGAATTTTGCTTGGGAGAAGAGGAGCCTTTACTATAAGAATTGTTTAACCCTTGGGCCTAAGTATGAAGTTGACACGGAAGTAGTTCAAAGGTTAAGAGAATCGATTGAAAAGTGGGAAAGGAAAACGTAGCAGCCCATGACCTTAAGTCTAGCTACAAGACTCGTAAATAAAGAAAAGCGCTTCTTGGGAGGCAACCCAAGTTTTATTAGTTTTATTTGTTTTGTTTGATTGTTTGTTTACTTGATTTTATTTGTTTCTGTATGCATGCTTTATTTTTATTGTTTGTGGATCATGTTTCCTAATAAATTGTGAAAATGTTTTACCTTGTTGTTTGTCTTAACTTCATAAAAAGGTATTTCGCAAAAGATAAGTGTAAGGGAAATCTAAATTTGTTTTTAAGAACGGAATTGGACATGAACCACAACAATATTAAATGAACATGTATATTTTTGGGTAAAATGGATTTTTCACCCTGGTAAAATTCATTACGCCAAAAAACATTGAAGTACAAAGGATGAAGGTGACTTCCTTCATCTCAGTCCCTTAGGACACTTACAATTAACCACTATATAAGAACGACAGGCCATTCTTATAACTGACATGCACAACACGTGCAACTAACAACCACACACAAGCTAATCAAAGCTACCTACCAACAAGAAACACAAAAGAAAAATAAATGACATAAACAATATCTTCTTGCGTCCTTGTACTTTAACGGCTCATGAAGAACCATAAACATAGTGATCGACTCAATCTTCAATAATCTTCATTATTAACCATCGAGAGCACCACCAACATCCAAAAATAACCAAAATTGGTAAAAAAAAATGTAACTATGAGTCTCATGAAGGACCCACGTACATAACAACGCAGCACCCATGATCACCAAGTAATAAAGACTACCATGTGATCAAATAATGCCACACTTAAAGCTATGAGAGGAATCCTTGCAGTAACAGTAACCAATCGTAAGAGTGGATCAGAATGAAATCCAAGGCGACACAAAAATTCCCATAGACGAACATAGGGTTATTCCAAACCCTAACTTACACGGCATAACTTCCAAATTCCATCAAAATATAGACCAAACGAATTCAGCACCACACTACGATTGGAATTACCAACAAATAGGGTAAACCAAGCCCTAACTTCCAGCAAAGAAAGAATTAGCCGTTTAAACCATCTACCCAAACCCTAATCCGTCTCTCTCTATGGGAGATTCCAGCCGCCACCTATTCCCCTATAATTCGGCTAAATCATCTCCTTTAATCGCCTCTCTGCCTATACACGATCTCTGATTAGTGTATTTGGTATGCAATCGATTATTGGGTTGTGTTTTTTTAAGGTGGCGTGCTGAAATCTTGCCAAAACCCTAACTATACTTTTCTATTTGTAATCGTTCTATTTAGGGTTTTGGTTGCATTATCCTAGTCGATCGTATTCCTATCCATTATTCAAGTCGATTTGATTCATATTAAATTGACTTGTTATTTTTTTTATGATCTGCTGGGTCTTTATCGTACCCCTAATTTGTTCTGATTATTTAAGTCAGTTTTTATCGATTTATATATCTGTGGGTCGAACCCTAATATTTGTTAGGGATTATTTGTAATCGTCTAACGATTTGTTGCTATAATTTATCCTTTTAAATCGTTATTCGATTGTGATGGACGATCAAAACTTGCCCTAACAGCCTGGTTTCCTTTGGGGATCGATTGTTTATGTGGGATTGTTTTCAAGGCCAAACCCTAATTTTAGGGGTTCATATTATTATGTTTTGATTGGTCATGCTGTTGATGTGGTGTTCCTGCTCGTTAAAGTATATCATACGCATTGTAAGTTGGATTGTAATCCATTTTTTCATGAAAGTCGATCTGGTGATCGTTTTATGTTTCTGGTTTGTGGTGTTATCCGTATTAGTGGGTTTAGAGAGAGGTGCAGGTGCTGGTTGTTTTGATCTGTGATTGGTTCGCTGAAGGTTAGGGTTTAGGAAACCCTATGACGATTCATTATTGTCCTTACGTTGCTGCTATTGGATTCTGATGATGATCGTGGTTATTGTTATTGTTGTATGTTGATCGCATGGCAGATTGGTGGTATGGTTGTATCATTATTGATCCTGTTGCTACTACTTTCATATGGTTTAGAGATCGACCTGCTGTGCTCATGTTTGGTTAGGGTTTTTTACACCCTATTAGTCGACGTGCATTGATTGTTAAGTTACTGGCCGACTTGGGTTCTTGTGATCGTCTTTGCTGATTATGGTTATTATTCTATTAAGGGTCGATCTTGAACCTGCTATTGCAAGTTAGGGTTTGCAATAAACCCTATTGGTGATTATTTTGTTGGTGAAGTGATGCGAGGTACCGGTATAAGTTTGACTCAATTCTGGGCGATCTGGTTTTATCTTCATCATTGTAAGTTGCAGGCTTGCTGCATTTGTTGTTGCCATTCAAATTGGTTTCATGCCTTTGGTACCTACATATTCACGTTGGTTTCTCCATGATTCAACGTAATGGCGTGGCTTGGTTATCGTTTGTTTGAATGGCAGATGGGAACTGTGAATTGGTTGAAGCTGGAAGTTTGGACTACTATGACGACCTGATGATACAAGGATTTAAATTGCATTTTATTTGTTTCTTGTTGGTCGTTGTAGTTTGATGTTCAATTGTTTGTTATAAGTGTGGTGTGTCACGCTTATATGAGTGTCTGTAAGTGTCCTAAGGGACTGAGGCGAGGGAATTCACCCTCGTCCTTTGTACTTTAACCTTTTTTTTGGATAATATATTTTACCAGGGTGAATTAACCCTTTTACCCAAAAAAACTTCCAGCAAAGAACACCACCTCAAATGAGGAACATAATAGGGGTTAAAACCGACCCTAACTTCCACTACCCACGAATACCAGACCCAAAGATCAACCAATCACCACTAGCAAAGGACTGATAATGGTACGATTTAAACACCAGCAAGTTTGACAAGGGATAATAAACCCTAACTTCACAAAATCGATCATAAGATCCAAATAAGAGCCGTTTACCTAAAGGCTCACTTGTTAAGAGCAATTGTACCTTATTTTATTGGATCCGTTTTCCCTAAATGCTTGCTCACTTGATGAGAGGATTTGCCCTTTACATGATGATATCCATTGTCCCTAATGCTTGCACACTTGATAAGAGCGATTGTCACTACCATGATGAGATCCGTTGTCCCTAAAGGCTAAATTTATGAGGGCAATTTGTACCTTACATAATAAGAGCCGTTGTCCCCAGAGTGTCACTTGTTGAGAGCAATTGTACCTTACTTTATGGGATCCGTTGTCCCTAAACACTTGCTCACTTGATGAGAGCAATTTCCCTTTACATGATAATAGCCATTGTCCCTAATGTTTTACACACTCGATAAGAGCAATTGTCACTTACATGATGAGATCCTTTGTCCCTAAAGACTATCTTTATGAGGGCAATTTGTCCCTTACATAATAATAGCTGTCGTCCCTAAAGGCTCACTTGTTGAGAGCAATTGTACCTTACTTTATGGGATCCATTGTCCCTAAACACTTGCTCGCTTGATGAGAGCAATTGCCCTTTACATGATGATAGTCGTTGTCCCTAATGCTTGCACACTCGATAAGAGCTACTGTCACTTACATGATGAGATCCGTTGTCCCTAAAGGGTAACTTTATGAGGGCAATTTGTCCCTCACATATTAAGAGTCGTTGTCCATAGAGGCTCACTTGTTGAGAGCAATTGTACCTTAGTTTATGGGATCTGTTGTCCTTAAACGCTTCCTTACTTAATGAGAGCAATTGCCCTTTACATGATGATAACCATTGTCGCTAATGCTTACACACTCGATAAGAGCAATTGTCACTTACATGATGAGATCCGTTGTCCCTAAAGGCTAACTTTACGAGGGTAATTTTTCCATTACATAATAAGGGCCGTTGTCCCTAAAGGCTCACATGTTGAGAGAAATTGAACCTTAGTATATGGGATCCGTTGTCCCTAAACGCATTCTCACATGATGAGAGCAATTTCCCTTTACATGATGATAATCGTTGTCCATAATGCTTTTTTTTTTGGGTAAAAGGGTTAATTCACCCTGGTAAAATATATTACGCCAAAAAACATTGAAGTACAAAGGATGAGGGTGTATCCATCATCTCAGTCCCTTAGGACACTTACCGACGCTAATATAAGAATGACAAACCATTCTTATAACTTACACAAATGAACCTATCAATAATAACAAAAGTAAATAAAACATGACAGTACTACTCAAGAAATGTTCTTGAGCTTTCTAAGTCACTATGTCGGTCCACCTACTACCATGAAGAATACTCCAACTTCCCAAAAAAGCAACCTACCTACGACGAGTATTCAAGCGAATATCAAAATGATCACAAAATGCTTGCAGTTTGTCAGGTAGTACCACCTGATCATCATATCCGTCGTAGTAATCTTCCAAATCATCCAGAAAACCTCCACCCTCAGGCATCAAAACTTCATCAACTTCATCATCCGAGTCTTTTGAACCTGATACTGGAGATTTATTATTACTTGTAGAAGCATTAAACTGCTCCCACAAACTTCCACTCGCATTTGGATCACCAACCGAACTTGTAATATTAGTAGGGCTGTTAGAAACCTCTTTATTAAGTTGCAAATCAGATCCATTCCCAACACCCTCCACGTTAGAGGAAGTAGAAGCTAGATCAAGAACCTTCTCAGCTTCCCATACTTTCTCCATATCACGTTTGAGTTCATCAAGATTAAAATTATCTTTAAAATAACCAAACTCGTTAACAGATTGAGATAAATCCTCATTAGTAGTCAAAGGAGGAGTAGAATGCGGGTGTTCATTAGGCTTGTCCTCCTTTGTAGCTTGATTAGAACTCGGCTTAGAAACAGGCCTGTAGATAAAAGTAGACTTAGGCTTGAAGAACCTAGACCCTTTTTGTGATTTAGTACCCTTTTTCCCAGCCTTCTTATTGTGAACTTTCTCCTTAGGACTAACAAATACATCATCAGGTCCCAAATCAACACTTCGTTTCAAAACTTGACATATCCCCACCTCATGGCCGAAAATCTTGCAATGTGAACAACGAGGAGGCCACCATTCATACTCAATATCAATGTATTCCGTATAGTGACCCTTCCCATAAGGCAGCGGAATATCAACTTCAACAAATTCCAAGACCTCATGAACAGCGGATAACTCAATGAGACATCGTGCAAAAGAATAACGACCCCAAGGGTTAATGCACATAGCAGAAGTACCCTCATCCATTCGTATGAGTTTCCCCACTCGTTCAGCAATCAACCTAATACTAGTTTCCGAATACACAACAACAGGTAGGTTATGAAAACGCACCCATACGGGTACCTTAGTAATGACCTCCTTTACCAATTTAGTATTCGCCACCCAATTATCCAAAAAGATTGGAGTTGATCTAACAAACCAAGGACCACCTTCTAGCACCTTAAAAAATCCTTCTTGTGACGAAAATTGGAAAAAGAAAAAGCTACCCCGTAGTATAACATGTTGGAAACCAAACTTAGCCCAAGCATGCTTGACATAATCTTCCACCAAAGGAAACGCTAACCGTTGACCAGTAAAATAACCGTATAATGTATTAGAAAATTTATGGCACATCTCCTCAACCACGGTAATTGGAATAACGACCTTAGCACAAGAAGTGGAACTTTCCTTTGTTGATGTAGGCTCGTGTACCATATGACTATTAGTAGCAGAAAACAAAGAAGCAACAACAGGTACACCTGTATGAGTTACACCTAAACTTCCATCATCATTTTGTGTAGGTGAGTCGTTAGGAACCATCTTTATATTAGCATCGACACTAGAAGTACCAACCAAGTTAACATCATCAATAGAAGTCACACCCGCACCATGAGAACTGATACTTTTGTTATTACCTTTCCCAACCAGCGTACACTTAAAAAAAAAAAAAAAAAAAAAAAAAAAAAAAAAAAAAAAAAAAAACCCTAAACGTTTCTCTCCTAAAAAATAGGTGGCGATTTTCAACCCTTCCTTCTCCAAATCGTTTTTTTTCCACTAAATCAGCCTCTATTCTTATGATTCTTGTTCTGAATTGATTATCCTAGTGTTTAAGCTTCGTGTTTATCATTGGTCTAATCAAAACTTTACTTGTTTCATTCGAATTAAGTCAGATCTGGTGAATCGTTTTTGAAGGGTTGTAAATCGCCACCTATACTATCAATCAATCGATCCTTAATTCCCTTTGATTTATTAAGTCGGTTCCTAGTGATTAATATCTATAAGGATCGATTTTGGGTTACAGGAATCACTTTTAGATTTTATCCCTATATCGTTTTTAGGGTTTTCCCTAAATCGTTTTTTAGGGTTTGTTGCCAACCGACTTTCTTTTTTATATATCTAAAGGTGATAGGGCGGTCAAGATTTATTCCTAACATCTGTCGATTGTTAGGGTTTATTTGAAGAACGATTCCTTTTTTTTAGGGTTTGTATTATATGATCTTGATCGTTGTTTGTTGCGCTGAATTCTTATAAAACCTTTCCTGGTTTTTACATGATCGTTTCATGTGTTCTGGTCTATGCTTTGATGACAACGAAACCCTACTTTGGGTTTTGACATTCTATGGGGTTTGTGATGATTATCTGCACGTTTTTCTTCATGGTAGCCCTTCTAAGGGCTTGATTGTTGGCGGTGCGTTCTGTTTTGATGAAGGTTGTGGTACGTGGGTTAAGGGAGAGGGCTAAGTGATGGTATTGGTATGTTAGGGTTTTTTAGACCCTATTATCTGCTCGTGTATGTATTGTCCTTGCTGTTCAGTACTATGGTCTTGTTGACTTGGTGGTATGTTGTTATTGTGGTACGTCTGATGCTAGGTGGTAATGCTTTGATGCGAGCTTTGGGTGTTCAATTGTTGACTTGGTGGTATGTTGTAACTTTTCAGGGTATCTGCTGCTGCTCGAATTAGTGATGTAAGTTAAGTTTAAGGGTCTTATTCAAAACCTTTTTATCATCGTTCATGGACATGGCATTGACTTATTTGATCATATGATCGATGGTGATATCTTGATGTAAGTTAGGGTCGTATAGCCCTATGTTTGTCTACGACTGATCAAAATACACTGTGTTTCATTCTTAGCTTGAGTTTCATGCTCTTTTGAAAACTTTTAGTAGATGCGGTATTGGATCAAGTTGTAGTGTTAGTTTGGTTCAGTTTGGATCAATGATGATCGGTGTAGTTGTTGGATCAAGTGTGTGGATTGGCGCTCTTCTAGTCTACCATGGTTTCGGCTGCATCGTTGAAGGTTATGAACTTCTATGACGACTTGTGAAGATTCAAGTTTATACTTGATGTTTTATTTGTAATTTGATAGTCGTTGTAGTTTTTTGTTCACAGAGTAGTTGCTTTGTTTAGCATGTTCGTTTGGTAAGTTATAAGAATGGTTTGTCATTCTTATATTTGAGTCTGTAAGTGTCCTTAGGGACCGAGATGAGGGGTGTACGCCTTCATCCTTTGTACTTCAACGCTTTTGGTGTAATGTATTTTGCCAGGGTGTGTTATCCCTTTTACCCAAAAAAAAACCAGCGTACACTTAGTATTAGCACCAGTAGGGTCACAAGAAACCCTAGAACCAGAACCATACTCATTAGGCAGCCTGAAGCTTCCCGTTTTACCCTCAAGACCCGTACGCTTCAGAATGGACTTCAAAGGTTTATCCATATTAGTAATAATCTTACCATCAATGTTACTAATCTTCGAAGCCAATCCAGAAGTTGCAGAAGACATCTTTTTATTAAGAAACCCCGATTCCATCTCTCAAAAACCCACTAACCCTCAACGACTTGCAGCAAGAAACCAAAACGCACTTGTAATCAGAAAACCCTAGAACGGGACTTGCAATCAGAAAGTATCTAAACCCTAATCGAGTCTAGATAGAATTAAGCACCAACGATCAGATGATAGCGATTGAGAAATAGAATATTAAAATAAATCGCACATGCAGATCATATTTACCATGCACCACCGACAAGACAATAATATTGAATTAAAGAGAACAATTCTTGCCGTCAAATAATACCAAAAGCAAAGAAACGAATCTTAAATACACCGACCCACGATAGAATTGTTGGAGTGTGAATCTTTAATAAAGAGATTCGATTATTCACCAATAAACAACAAAAAACGATAAAACAAGAATGAAAAGCAGCGATTGAATAATAACGAACCAACCCACGATTACAAATCAACCAATTAAATAGTTTAATGATCGACTTGAAACGCAGATAATATGTTCGCCAACTTTTCTTTTTTGTCGTCACCGAGAGATACTTTTTAGGGTTTTTACCTTTATGAGGGCAATTTGACCCTTACATATTAAGAGTCGTTATCCCAAAAGGCTCACTTCCTGAGAGCAATTGTACCTTACTTTATGGGATTCTTTGTCACTAAACACTTGCTCACTTGATGAAAGTAATTGCCCTTTACATGATGATAGCCATTGTTCCTAATGCTTACACACTCGATAAAAGCAATTGTCACTAACATGATGAGATCCGTTGTCCCTAAAGGCTAACTTTATGAGGGGAATTTGTCCCTTACATAATAAGAGCCGTTTACCTAAAGGCTCACTTGTTGAGAGCAATTGTACCTTAGTTTATTGGATCCGTTTTCCCTAAACGCTTGCTCACTTGATGAGAGGATTTGCCCTTTACATGATGATAGTCATTGTCCCTAATGCTTGCACACTTGATAAGAGCAATTGTCACTACCATGATGAGATCCGTTGTCCCTAAAGGCTAAATTTATGAGGGCAATTTGTACCTTACATAATAAGAGCCGTTGTCCCTAGAGTGTCACTAGTTGAGTGCAATTGTACCTTACTTTATTGGATCCGTTGTCCCTAAACACTTGCTCACTTGATGAGAGCAATTTCCCTTTACATGATAATAGCCATTGTGCCTAATGTTTACACACTCGATAAGAGCAATTGTCACATACACGATGAGATCTGTTGTCCCTAAAGACTATCTTTTTGAGGGCAATATGTCCCTTACATAATAAGAGTTGTTGTCCCTAAAGGCTCACTTGTTGAGAGCAATTGTACCTTACTTTATGGGATCCGTTGTCCCTAAACACTTGCTCGCTTGATGAGAGCAATTGCCCTTTACATGATGATAGTCGTTGTCCCTAATGCTTGCACACTCGATAAGAGCAACTGTCACTTACATGATGAGATCCGTTGTCCCTAAACTTTATGAGGGCAATTTGACCCTCACATATTAAGAGTCGTTGTCCATAAAGGCTCACTTTTTGAGAGCAATTGTACCTTAGTATATGGGATCCATTGTCCCTAAACGCATTCTCACATGATGAGAGCAATTTCCCTTTACATGATGATAATCGTTGTCCATAATACTTGCACACTTGATAGGAGCAATTGTCACTTACATGATGAGATCCGCTGTCCCTAAAGGTTAACTTTATGAGGGCAATTTGACCCTTACATATTAAGAGTCGTTATCCCAAAAGGCTGCTGAGAGCAATTGTATCTTACTTTATGGGATTCTTTGTCACTAAACACTTGCTCACTTGATTAAAGCAATTGCCCTTTACATGATGATAGCCATTGTTCCTAATGCTTACACACTTGATAAAAGCAATTGTCACTAACATGATGAGATCCGTTGTCCCTAAAGGCTAACTTTATGAGGGGAATTTGTCCCTTACATAATAAGAGCCGTTTACCTAAAGGCTCACTTGTTGAGAGCAATTGTACCTTAGTTTATTGGATCCGTTTTCCCTAAACGCTTGCTCACTTGATGAGAGGATTTGCCCTTTACATAATGATAGCCATTGTCCCTAATGCTTGCACACTTGATAAGAGCAATTGTCACTACCATGATGAGATCCGTTGTCCCTAAAGGATAAATTTATGAGGGCAATTTGTACCTTACATAATAAGAGCCGTTGTCCCTAGAGTGTCACTTGTTGAGAGCAATTGTACCTTACTTTATGGGATCCGTTGTCCCCAAACACTTGCTCACTTGATGAGAGCAATTTCCCTTTACATGATAATAGCCATTGTCCCTAATGTTTACACACTCGATAAGAGCAATTGTCACTTACATGATGAGATCTGTTGTCCCTAAAGACTATCTTTATGAGGGCAATTTGTCCCTTACATAACAAGAGCCGTTGTCCCTAAAGGCTCACTTGTTGATAGCAATTGTACCTTACTTTATGGGATCCGTTGCCCCTAAACACTTGCTCGCTTGATGAGAGCAATTGCCCTTTACATGATGATAGTCGTTGTCCCTAATGCTTGCACACTCGATAAGAGCAACTTTCACTTACATGATGAGATCCGTTGTCCCTAAAGGCTAACTTTATGAGGGCAATTTGTCCCTCACATATTAAGAGTCGTTGTCCATAAAGGCTCACTTGTTGAGAGCAATTGTACCTTAGTTTATGAGATCTGTTTTCCTTAAACGCTTCCTTACTTGATGAGAGCAATTGATACGACCCGTTTGGGATGTATCGAGATAGAGCACCACTTCAAGCGGGCGCGGGCGGAGTTGGAAGAGGTTGTAACAGTCCCCCTGGTGCCTGTGTCACATACTTGGTTTGTTGACAGATGAGGCATTGCTTGACATATTCCTCCACCGATTTACACATGCCCTTCCAATAAAACAAAGCGGCTAGCCCCACCAACATTTTCTTTACACCACCATGTCCGAAGCTGGCCGTATTGTGGAATTCTGATAACAACGAAATTTTCAATTTTGACTCCGCACCAATATAATAGCGATCCTGGTAGACTAGCAGTCCGTGTTCACGACGAAATCCTACGAATGCTTCCCCTTGATCCATCTTCTGATGTATCAGCCGCAACTCTTCCAAAGTGGCATTTTCACCACGCAATTCCTCTAAAAATCCAACCAATGGCTGACTCATAGCCATGAAAGCTGCAGTTACACCTTCATCCTCCTCGTATACGCGTGAAAGAACATCAGCTACCTGATTTGATGCCCCCGGTTTGTAGTCGATAATAAAATCAAATCCCATAAGTTTCCTGACATACTTTTGTTGAATAGGTGTTTGAATAACCTGTTGCATAAGTTCTTTAATACTCTTATGATCCGTTCGAATTATAAATTGGCGCCCTATCAAATATTGTCGCCATTTATAGACGACTTCGACAATAGCAAATAGTTCTTTCTGGTAAGTAGCAGCCACATTCATGCGAGGTCCAAGCTTACGGCTAAAGAAACTAAGCGGCTGCCCCTTTTGTAGTAACACGGCACCAATGCCAACTGACGATGCATCAGCCTCTACAATAAATGTATCATCAAAATTTGGAAGTCCCAAGATTGGTGCATGAGACAACTGATATTTGAGAGCATCAAAAGCCACAGCTTCGGTCTCCCCCCACTTAAATCCCTCCTTTTGTAATACGCTAGACAGATGCGCCGCAATAGATGCAAAACCTTTAATAAACCGCCTATAATATCCCGCGAGACCAAGGAAACCACGCACTTGTCGTGGCATTTTAGGCATGGGCCATTCCACGATTGCGGATACTTTCTTTGGATCCACCTGAACCCACATCCCGAGATAATGTGTCCCAAGTATTCATGTGTTGAGGCGCCAAACACGCACTTTGATTGCTTCACATAAAAGTGATGGTCCTGTAAGCACTGAAAAACACATTGCAAATGCTCCAAATGCGCGGTCAGATTGCCACTATAAATTAATATATCATCAAAAAACACTATCATAAATTTACGCAAATATGGGGAGAATAACCGATTCATAGTGGCTTGAAAAGTAGACGGGGCATTGGTTAGCCCAAACGGCATTACCAGAAACTCATAATGTCCATCGTGTGTACGGAAAGCGGTCTTGTAGACATCCCGTTCACTTACCCGTATTTGATGATATCCAGCCCGTAAGTCGAGCTTGGTAAAGATAACCGCACCTCCTAACTCATCAAACATCTCATCGGCCGTAGGAATTGGAAATTTATCCTTGACAGTGACCGAATTCAATGCTCGATAGTCTACACAAAAACGGTAACTACCATCTTTCTTTTTAACCAATAATGCGGGTGACAAAAATGGACTATGGCTATAACGAATGATTCCCTGACTTAGCATTTCACTAACCAACTTCTCCATCTCACCCTTTTGGTAATGAGGATAACGATAAGGTCTCACATTCACGGGTTTGGTGTTAGAATATAAATGAATATGGTGATCAATCACACGATGCGGAGGTAGGGTAGTGGGTACCTGAAAAAGTGTCGCAAAACGCGCCAAAAGCTGTGTCAGATCAGGATGTACTTCTGGTGTTCGTTCCGGAGTAACTGCGGTCCCCTCATCACTAACCAGAACGCTATGTAACTCGTATACCCCATAGACCTCCTCTGTGTCCAACAACACTTGCATCCGATGTAGGCTTACTTTCTTCATGCGCAACGATGCATCCCCCTCCAACATGTATGGTGTACCAGCAATTTTAAATTCCATGGATTGTTGGGCATAATCATGAGTCACTTTTCCCAACTTCTGTAGCCATTGGATGCCCAACACAACCTCAAGTCCCTTCATAGGAAGTACGTATAAATCAACCTCAATTGACAACCCTTGCATTTGAATTGGCACTTTATAGCAGATGTTTTCACATAATAAGGTCTCACCACTACCGATGTAAACCTTAAAAGCTTTGGTTGTTGTAACAGGTAACTTCATTCGCTCGACGATTCCTGGTTGAATAAAGTTATGGGTACTTCCATTGTCAATAAGCACGTGCACAGTTCCAGTATTGATCGTGCCCCATAGTTGGAGGGAACGAGGACTCCCATGCCCGACTAATGAATTGAGAACGGATATGTCCCCACTCTCCAAAGCCTCGTCGTCCTCCCGAGGTATCGCCTGATCTGCAGCATCTTCCTCATCCGCCATGAGTAACAAGAATTTGCCAGGGCATTTATGACCCCGCACCCATTTAGTATCGCAGTTAAAACATAACCCTTTACTAAGCCGTTCCTGACGCTCGGCCGATGAAATCCACTTAATCGGAAGTGGTGTCGATCCAGAAGTAACACCCACTTTAGGAGGCATTGACAATACAGGTGGTTTAGGGTTTTCCAAATGTGATGCTCCAAAAACGGGAAGTTGACTTTGATAAGTTTTGAGAAGCACTAGTAATTGGCAGTCTACTGATGGTTGTCACTCCTTGATCCTCCAAACGTGCCTCAGTAACACGGGCTAAGGAAAACGCATCACCAAGAGAAGTTGGTTTGGCCACCCAATAATTCTCGCTGTAGCGTAGGTTTAAGCCTTGACACATAAAAAGAAATCAACAGCCCTTCAGAGATATTTGTGACGCGATTCATTAATTTTTCAAACTCGCTTTGATATGGGGCAACCGTGCCTGTTTGTAACAATTTTGACAACGCCCCTTGAGGATCTTCTTATTTACATGGCCCAAAACAGTTCCTCACACTCTCCACAAAACCATCCCAATTCGTGATTAAATTGTTACGCGACATCCAACGAACCACTCTGCCGCATCTCCTTCAAGATTAAACCCTACTATCCGTAGTCGTTGCTCGACCGGTGTGTTCAAAAGAGTAAAATATTCAGTGATCGAAAAATCCAACTATCTGGATCAGACCCTGAAAACTTTGGCACATCTAACCGCATGGAACGTGGTAGTGTCAAAGTGCCAGCGTCACCACCGCCCCCTCCATGATGTGTGGCCTGAATCAAAGCTCGAGTATTCTGTAACTCCACTTGCAAGGCTGGTCTTTGAACAATAAACGAATCTCGTCTGCGTTCATGATGAAAGCACCAGTTGATACGACCCGTTTGGGATGTATCGAGATAGAGCACCACTTCAAGCGGGCGCGAGCTCCTTGAGAATTAAAGATGAAGAAGAACATATTTATTAAACTGATTATGCTTGTTCTTTGATAAATAATGGGATATAAATACCCAAAGAACCCTAACTTAAGAAAATCAAATATGGGATTGGACCTAAAATTCTCTCTAAGTGTGGGCGATTTTCTAACCCCCATTCCCTAAATCGTTTTTTCTCAATTCGATCCTTGATCTCTTGTTTTCCTGATTCCTCTTGATTCTAGTGATTAACATTAGTGTTTATCATTGATTAATCTGGGTGGGTGATGTAAATCTTGATTTTTAGGGTCGAATTGGTGTAAAAAACGATTTAGGGTTTGTGAAACTTCAAATCGTTTTTCTCTTTTGTGAGGGTTTAGAAAATCGTTTTTGGTTTATCCCTAACTATTCTAATCGTTATTCATAAGTTTCTGCCTAACCAGATCTTGTGAATCGTTTCTATAGGGATTAATCTTATGTTATAAATCATTTTTAGGGTTCTGATCTTAACCGTCTTTATTCATTTTATCCCTAAATCGATTTTATGTTATCCCTAAATCGTTTTTTTAGGGATTTTTATCCCTAAATCGCTGTTTAGGGTTCTTTTTGAACCGACTTGCTTATTGCTTATCTATAATCGGTTGTATTGATCCTTAATATCCCTTGATTGCTTTAAGTCGGTTTCTAACCTTCTTCTATATAAGGATCGATTACTTTAATCCCTTGCACATTGATTGCATTATTGTGACGAAATCCAGCCTAGGGTTTTTTTTCTTAATGTGCTTTGGATTATGATGCGTATTGGTATTGGATCTGGCGCTGAACGTTTTCTAGACTCTTTTAGGGTTTAGATTATTTCAACTTGCAAGTAATTGGTGGTACGTTGCTGCTGCATGTCACGTGATTTTTTGGATGTTCGTTTGATGAAAGTGGGTTAGAGAGATGCAAGTCAAGTTTGAAGGTAATCTTGTTCAAAAACCTCTCTGTCTATCACAGATCTGTATTCGATGTCCATTCTCATAGGTCGTGTGATTGATTCTATGGAAGTTAATGGAAGTTAGGGTTTAACCCTATTGTATGTTACCAAGGGGAAGTCAAGATCAGCTTGTGAATGTTCATCTCATGGTTATATCACATGTGCTCTAATTCTGATTCGTTGAAGGTTTGTGGGACTATGAAGATGATTATGGAAGTTTGGACTACTATGACGAATTGAAGACTCAAGTTTCTACTTGATTTGCAATTATTTTTTCTTTTATAGTTGTTGTAGTTTATGTTCAATTATTAGTTATAAGTGTGGCCTGTCACACTTATATTGTTAGTTATAGGTATGGTGTTTCATTCCTATAGGTGAGTCTGTAAGTGTCCTAAGGGACTGAGATGAGGGAAGTCACTCTCATCCTTTGTACTTCAACGTTTTTTGGTGTAATGAATTTTGCCGGGGTGAATTAACCCTTTTACCCAAAAAAAAAAAGAACCCTAACTTGTAACACAAAACATTCCTAAACAAATATAAATTAAAATAGGTAATAATCCAATGACATAGTCTTTATGCCAAACTGGAGTAGATGTGGACCTCTTGGGCCGACCTTCTTTCTGCTGGACAGTCGTAACAGCAATTGCCCTTTACATGATGATAACCATTGTCGCTAATGCTTACACACTCGATAAGAGCAATTGTCACTTACATGATGAGATCCGTTGTCCCTAAAGGCTAACTTTATGAGGGAAATTTGTCCATTACATAATAAGGGCCGTTGTCCCAAAAGACTCACATGTTGAGAGCAATTGTACCTTAGTATATGGGATCCATTGTCCCTAAACGCATTCTCACTCGATGACAGCAATTTCCCTTTACATGATGATAATCGTTGTCCATAATGCTTGCACACTTGATAAGAGCAATTGTCACTTACATGATGAGATCCGTTGTCCCTAAAGGTTAACTTTATGAGGGCAATTTGACCTTTACATATTAAGAGTTGTTATCCCAAAAGGCTCACTTGCTGAGAGCAATTGTACCTTACTTTATGGGATTCGTTGTCACTAAACACTTGCTCACTTGATGAAAGCAATTGCCCTTTACATGATGATAGCCATTGTTCCTAATGCTTACACACTCGATAAAAGCAATTTTCACTAACATGATAAGATCCGTTGTCCCTAAAGGCTAACTTTATGAGGGGAATTTGTCCCTTACATAATAAGAGCCATTTACCTAAAGGCTCACTTGTTGAGAGTAATTGTACCTTAGTTTATTGGATCCGTTTTCACTAAACGCTTGCTCACTTGATGAGAGGATTTGCCCTTTACATGATGATAGCCATTGTCCCTAATGCTTGCACACTTGATAAGAGCAATTGTCACTACCATGATGTGATCCGTTGTCCCTAAAGGCTAAATTTATGAGGGCAATTTGTACCTTGCATAATAAGATCCATTGTCCCTAGAGTGTCACTTGTTGAGAGCAATTGTACCTTACTTTATGGGATCCGTTGTCCCTAAACACTTGCTCACTTGATGAGAGCAATTTCCCTTTACATGATAATAGCCATTGTCCTTAATGTTTACACACTCGATAAGAGCAATTGTCACTAACATGATGAGATCCGTTATCCCTAAAGACTATCTTTATGAGGGCAATTTGTCCCTTACATAATAAGAGCCGTTGTCCTTAAAGGCTCATTTGTTGAGAGCAATTGTATCTTACTTTATGGGATCCGTTGTCCCTAAGACTGCCCAAGGAAAAACCCGAAGGAAAAACCTTTGAGAAGGGAAAAAAGAGTACAGCTCTCATTTGGATCTCCAACGAAGAATCCACAAAGCGAAACGCTACATCCAAAGAGACCGAACCCTCCATATCACACCATCTTCGAAAATAAACATCCATAAAAAAGGTCGCCATTAAGAGTGCATAAGAGATAGAGGTAACTTCCAAACGCGCAAAAGATCTTCAACGGACGCTGATTTCTTGAATCTACAAGTGAGGAACTTGAGACGAATTGTAGACTTGATATAATCAACAACTTGAGCTTCCGATCTTTTTTGCTTCCTAAAAATCCTGTTATTTCTCTCTTGCCAAATAACATAAGAAGTAGCCGCAAACAATAGCTTAGAAACAACACTTCTAACGGATCTAGACTTCGCCATAGGAACAAGAAACTGCACAATAGCATCCAACGACGAAGGGATAGATACAAAACCTGCAAAATGCTTCAACGAATCCCAAACCTGCGAGGAAAATAAACAATCAAAGAAAAGGTGATCATGAGAGTCCGGTTGAACCCCACATAAAGGGCACTTCAGAATATCATTGTTAGAACCATCATCATGAACTCTCAACATATCTTGCGTCCTTAACCTCCTTTTCATAACCAGCCAAAGATGAAACGCATGTCTCGGAATCCTATGCGAAAACCACACCACATGAAACCAATCAACGGTAGAACCTCGAGGCCTAATACTGTCCCAAACCAACAAAACTGAGAAATGCATAAAAAGCCCATCATTGGTGCACCAACATAAACGATCCTCCATATGATTAACCAAATTAGGAACAGTAATCGAATTTAGCTGCTGGAATCTATCCTCCCACGTAGAAGGCCATGCCCAACCATCTTCTCCAATAATATCACGAACACAAGCGCTTGAGGAAAACCCCACGCGATGAATCTCCCTAGATGAGACAACTTGCGAGAGAGGGCTAAGGTCACACCACGAATCAAACCAAGCAGAAGCTTTAGCACCATCCCCTAATTTATACCATATAAACTTGCGAATAAGAGGCCGAATCTGTAAAATTTTCCTCCAACTCCAAGACATATTACCTCTACACGGAACATCCCAAAAATTACGGTCCCTAAGCTTATAAGCATGAATCCATCTCACCCAAAGAGATTCCTTACCCGTAACAATGCTCCAAATATGAGAAGTAATCAAAGCATTATTAAAGGAATCAAGCCTTCTAATACCGAGACCTCCTTCTTGCCTAGGCAAACAAACAACATCCCAAGCAACTTTAGATTTACCTCTACTCGAATCACCATGACACCAAAGAAAATTCCTCATAAGCTGTTCTAGGTCATGAACAATACGAGCTGGAAGAATAAAAACCGATGCCCAATAAATATGCATAGAAGAAAGCACAGATTGAATAAGCTGCAAACGACCAGCAAAAGAAAGAGACTTATTTCTCCAGTCTTTAATGCGATTAGACAACCGATCCACCAATTCTCTACAATCTCTAAACAACAATCTAGTAGTGACCAACGACACTCCTAAATACTTAACCGGGAGAGTCCCTTCTTCAAATGGAAGAACCTGGAGGATGGCAATTTTAACATGATTACGAACATTGCAGAAATACGCGGTACTCTTAGGCAAACTAGGAGTGAGACCAGATGCAAGCTTAAATTCTTCCAACGCGTTCATAATAACTTGGGCCGAATTGACATCCCCATGAGCAAATAGGAACAAATCATCAGCAAAGCACAAGTTAATAATTTTCAAATTAGAACATTTGTGATGAAAAGTAAATAGCTTAGACAATCTAACCCGACGGTTGATAATGAGCGTAAGGATCTCCATGACAAGAGTAAACAAGTATGGCGACAATGGATCTCCCTGCCTGAGCCCCCTTTTACCCTTAAAAAAACCATGCAAGACGCCATTAATACTAATAGAAAATGACGTCGAAGTGACACACTCCATAATCCATGCAACCATCCGCGGATGAAAACCGAACCCAATAAGAATACTCTTCAAAAACCTCCAATCCACTGTGTCGTATGCCTTTTGAATGTCTACCTTAAAGGCACCCGAGAAGGACCTCGATCAAGATGATAATTATGCATAAGCTCCTGCGTAAGCAAGATATTATCTGAAATCCTTCTACCCGGAACAAAGGCTGATTGATTTAAGCTAATTAAGGATGTTAAACTCTCCTTAATCCGGTTAGCAATAATCTTGCTAATGCATTTATATAAGACATTGCAGCAAGATATAGGTCTGAAATCATTTATCCTGGAAGGAGATAAGACCTTAGGAAGGAGAGCAATAGTCGTATGATTCACTTCTTTGAGCAGCTTGCCATTAACGAAAAACTCCTGAACCGCCCTAGTAACATCCTCAGAAATAATATCCCAAGTGCCCTTAAAGAAAGCCGCAGAATACCCATCGGGACCCGGAGACTTATCATCACCCATCGAAAAAATGAACTCCTTAACCTCTTGAGCCGTAACCTCCCGAACCATATGCGATGCAACAATGGGATCAAGAGTAGTGTTGAAAAGATCATTATCTTCAAATGGAGCAGAAAACCCTTCTTGACCAAGAAATGAAGTAAAATGGTTAACAAATGCATTAGGGACTTGGTCTTGTTCAAACCGAAGCCCCTCATTATTACAAACAGAATCAATACGGCTTCTAGCTTTACGGCTCTTAACCACTTTATGAAAGTAACCAGAGTTAGAGTCCCCAACACGAAGCCACTCCACTTTAGCCTTTTGCTTCAGAAAACGTTCCTCCACCAGAGTAGCTTCATTAAAAGCATTAAGATAGGCCGCTTCTTCTTCTCTAATATCAGCATTAAACGGATCAGAATCAAGGTCCCTTTGAACAACATCTAACTCATGACGAAGTTTAATGACTTTCTCATGAATATTCCCCTCATTATGTAACAGCTTTCGCAAAGGCTTCTTCAACAACTTGAGCTTGCGAACAACACAAACATATAAAAGCCGCTAATATTAGTATCCCAACATTCCTTGACCTGAATTTTAAATTGAGTATTCTGCACAATAATGTTAGAGAATTTAAAAGGCCGAAGCTTAAATGACAAAGAGGTTGGAATAATAATGATAGCCGGAGAATGATCAGAAATACGATAAGGCTGAAAAATAGCATGAGCTCCAAGAAATAAATCCGTGAACCCAAGATTGGCCATGATACGGTCAATTTTTATAAGCGTACCATGCAAACCTCTCGTCTTCTGATTCCAAGTAAATTGGAGCCCCGAACGGTTAACATCAAACACCTCAATCACATCAACAAATTCCCTAAACTCCCGCATAGCGATATCTATAACGGAAGACCCTTCCAATTTGTCCTCCAAGTTAAGAGCTGAATTAAAATACCCAAGGAGACACCAAGGGCGATTCCGAATATACACCTTATGCAAATTCAGATTATTCCACAAAGAACGCCTGTGAATGTATCTATTATGGGCATAAATGAAAGAGCAGAAAAGCTCCCTTTTATCCGCTTTAAACCGGATACATGTAAGAATAACTTGATCAGCCATAGAGATAACATTCAAATCAACCTCCTCCTGGTTCCAACCCAACATAATTCGAGATCCTTTAGAACACAAATGCCCATTAGAAGTCCAATCCCAATTGCGGAAAACTTTAGAACACAAAACATCCAGCCGTGACCTAGCCACATGAGATTCAAGAATCGCACAAACTGAAAGCTTATTTTGTTTAGGGGATTGGTTCATTCCCCTAATATTCCACGAGGCGATGCTATACATGGGAAACGGTAGTAGAGGAAGTGATTGCTTCCTTATTGTTGTTAATATCATCCTTAAAGATACCCGACTCATCTTTCATGTCAATAGCCTCATCCACTTCACTATCACTATCAATACCCACTTTAGAACCACCAGAATCAGCCGACACGATCCCATCATTCAATTCATAAATATCATTTTGTAACACATCAAACGTATTCCTCAAAGAGCCCATATGAATATTATCTTGAAAGTACTTCTTTTTACCATGTGCCTCTTTAATGGGCTGATCATCCTGAGTATTAGTAACTATATTATCATTAGGAGACATTTGAGGATTTTTACCTTTATCAACTTCAGGTTCCGCAAGCACGGTAGGTTTAGGATCATAGTTAACCTTAGAATTGGAAGTACCAGCATTTGCTTGAGAAGTTGAGGCTCCATCCGCATTGGTCTTAACAACCGGACGATAATAGAATGACACCTTAGGCTTTTGAAACCGCACACCATCCACATGTCTATTACCCGTTTGTTTACCTTTACCTTTCCCCTTATTCACAACAATAAATCCATCATCATTAACCACCGGTTTCTCAACCGTTTTAACCCTTTTAGGACAACCATTATCATCATGGTCAAATATCTTATAATGTTCACATCGTGGTGGCTTCCATTCATATTCAATATCAAGTGTTTCCAAGGAATGACCAGATCCATTGGGATATGGAATCGCGACCACAATTGAATCAAGTAATGTTGTCAACGAAGAGACTTCCACAAGAACCCGAGCATAAAAATTATGGCCCCACGATTTAAGACACATGATACTCGTATAGGCATCTAACATAATGGGACGACCAATTTGTGTAGAGATAAGACTAAGACCCACTTCTGAATAAGCTACTAGAGGAACATTATGGATCTTAACCCACACCGGGGCTGAAGTAATCTCTTCTTTCTTCAATTTAGAATTAGGGGTCCAAATATTCAAAATAATAGGCACAAGACGAATCAGCCATGGACCCTCCTCCAAAACCCTTTCCATACCCTCTTTAGTTGCAAATTGAAACATAAAAAGCCATTGTTAAGCATAACCCGCTGTAAACCAAACTTAGCCCATGTATTCTTAACATAACTTTCTACAATCGGAAACGCAAGCCTCTTACCAATAAAATATCCATATAGAGTGTTAGCAAATCTGTTGCTAACCTCATTTACCACCTCCAATGGAATAGCCACATTTGCTCCAGCCACATGTTCACTATTTCTCAACTCCGAGACTTTAACAACCTTCTTACCCGAAGATTCCTTTACCATATCTGCAAAAGATGTTGGGGCTGAAACAATTTTGTGAGCATACGTACCATTCGACTCATTAGTACATGTTTTGTCCAATTCCATAGCCACTTTAGTCCCATTCGTGGGGTCTGATTGCGAACCCTTCTCATTCACATCACAACTATTCTGAACCGAAACATTCTCAATAGGAGAACCATTATCAACATGATTAGTTTGCTGATCAATGTTCCTTACATAATAAGAGCCGTTGTCCCTAGAGTGTCACTTGTTGAGAGCAATTGTACCTTACTTTATGGGATCTGTTATCCCTAAACACTTGCTCACTTGATGAGAGCAATTTCCCTTTACATGATAATAGCCATTGTCCCTAATGTTTACACACTCGATAAGAGCAATTGTCAATAACAAGATGAGATCCGTTGTCCCTAAAGACTATCTTTATGAGGGCAATTTGTCCCTTACATAATAAGAGCCGTTGTCCCTAAAGGCTCACTTGTTGAGAGCAATTGTACCTTACTTTATGTGATCCATTGTCCCTAAACACTTGCTCACTTGATGAGAGCAATTGCCCTTTACATGACGATAGTCGTTGTTCCTAATGCTTGCACACTCGATAAGAGCAAATGTCACTTACATGATGAGATCCGTTGTCCCAAAAGGATAACTTTATGAAGGCAATTTGTCCCTCACATATTAAGAGTCATTGTCCATAAAGGCTCACTTCTTGAGAGAAATTGTACCTTAGTTTATGGGATCTATTGTCCTTAAACGCTTCCTCACTTGATAAGAGCAATTGCCCTTTACATGATGATAGCCATTGTCCCTAATGCTTACACACTCGATAGGAGCAATTGTCACTTACATGATGAGATCCGTTGTCCCTAAAGGTTAACTTTATGAGCGCAATTTGTCCATTACATAATAAGGGCCGTTGTCCCTAAAGGCTCACATGTTGAGAGGAATTGTACCTTAGTTTATGGGATCCGTTGTCCCTAAATGCATTCTCACTTGATGAGAGCAATTTCCCTTTACATGATGATAGTCTTTGTCCATAATGCTTGCACACTTGATAAGAGAAATTGTCACTTACAAGATGAGATCCGTTGTCCCTAAAGGCTAATTTTATGAGGGCAATTTAACCCTTACATATTAAGAGTCGTTATCCCAAAAGGCTCATTTGCTGAGAGAAATTGTACCTTACTTTATGGGATTCGTTGTCACTAAACACTTTCTCACTTGATGAAAGCAATTGCCCTTTACATGATGATAGCCATTTCTTCTAATGCTTACACACTCGATAAGAGCAATTGTCACTAACATGATGAGATCCGTTGTCCCTAAAGGCTAACTTTATGAGGGCAAGCCGTTTACCCTAAAGGCTCACTTGTTGAGAGCAATTGTACCTTAGTTTATTGGATCCGTTTTCCCTAAACGCTTGCTCACTTAATGAGAGGATTTGCCCTTTACATGATGATAGCCGTTGTCCCTAATGCTTGCACACTTGATAAGAGCAATTGTCACTTCCATGATGTGATCCATTGTCCCTAAAGGCTAAATTTATGAGGGCAATTTATCCCTTACATAATAAGAGCCGTTGTCCCTAGAGTGTCACTTGCTGAGAGCAATTGTACCTTACTTTATGGGATCTGTTGTCCCTAAACACTTGCTCACTTGATGAGAGCAATTTCCCTTTACATGATAATAGCCATTGTCCCTAATGTTTACACACTCGAAAAGAGCAATTGTCACTTACATGATTAGATCCGTTGTCCCTAAAGACTATCTTTATCAGGGCAATTTGTCCCTTACATAATAAGAGACGTTGTCCCTAAAGGCTTACTTGTTGAGAGCAATTGTACCTTACTTTATGGGATCCATTGTCCCTAAACACTTGCTCACTTGATGAGAACAATTGCCCTTTACATGACGATAGTCGTTGTTCCTAATGCTTGCACACTCGATAAGAGCAATTATCACTTAAATGATAAGATCCGTTGTCCCTAAAGGCTAACTTTATGAGGGCAATTTGTCCCTTACATAATAAGAGCCGTTGTCCCTAAAGTATCACTTGTTGAGAGCAATTGTACCTTACTTTATGGGATCCATTGTCCCTAAACACTTGCTCAATTGATCATAGCAATTGCCCTTTACATGATGATAGCCATTATCCCTAATGCTTACACACTCGATAAGAGCAATTGTTAATTACATGATGAGATCCGTTGTCCCTAAAGGCTAACTTTATGAAGGCAATTTGTCCCTTACATAATAAGAGCCGTTGTCCCTAAAGGCTCACTTGTTTAGAGCAATTGTACCTTACTTTATGGGATCCATTGTCCCTAAACACTTGCTCGCTTGATGATAGCAATTACCCTTTACATGATGATAGTCGTTGTCCCTAATGCTTGCACGCTCGATAAGAGCAACTGTCACTTACATGATGAGATCCGTTGTCCCTAAAGGCTAACTTTATGAGGGTAATTTGTCCCTCACATATTAAGAGTCGTTGTCGATAAAGGCTCACTTGTTGAGAGCAATTGTACCTTAGTTTATGGTATCTGTTGTCCTTAAACGGCTTCCTAACTTGATGAGAGCAATTGCCCTTTACATGATGATAACCATTGTCAGAAAAAAAAGGTAAAAGGGATTTTTCACCCGGGTAAAATTCATTACACCAAAAAACATTGAAGTATAAAGGATGAGGGTGACTCCCTAATCTCAGTTCCGTAGGACACTTACAGACTCAAATATAAGAATGACACCATTCTTATGACTTACAAAGATGAACCTACCATTAATGACAAAAGTAAATAAAACATTACAATACAACTAAATAAATGTACTTAATCCTTCTTAATCACTATGGCGGTCCACCTACTTTCATGAAGAATCCTCCAACTTGCCCACTCGTGGATCATCACTCATGAGAACATGGTGACCATAAACGGATGAACATAGGATTTCCCAACCCTAACTTCCATCATAAACAATCACGAGACACCAAATAGAATAAGAATGAAGCATATCCGTGATTGTGTAATTGGGGTGTTGAACAAGGGCCCCCAAAAACTTAACTTCCATCAACAACATGACTTACAATCTGCCATGTGATCAATAAATCACCATAACCACCATACAATCACATATGTAGCAGCGTAAGAACCATGCAGAACCGACATAGAGTTACCAAAACTCTAACCTCCAGCAACTACCAAGAATGATCGAATGAGATTATGAATGGAAAACCAATAAGTTTCAAACTACCAAACGACCAGCAG
>JARVZY010005542.1:0-29585 GCA_030686995.1 Artemisia argyi | reverse complement strand
AGGACTTCGTCGTCTATTGTGACGCTTCTCATAAAGGTTTGGGAGCTGTGTTAATGCAACGAGAGAAGGTGATAGCTTATGCTTTCCGACAGCTCAAGAAGCACGAGAAGAACTACACCACCCATGATTTGGAGTTAGGTGCTGTGGTTTTTGCTTTGAGGATATGGAGACATTACTTATATGGAACCAAGTGTGTAGTGTTTAATGACCACAAAAGTCTACAACACATGTTGAACCAAAAAGAGCTTAACATGAGACAACGACGTTGGATTGAGTTGCTAAGCGATTATGATTGTGAAATTCGCTACCATCCTGGTAAAGCAAACGTTGTTGCTGATGCTCTTAGTTGAAAGGAGAGAATTCCACCGTTACGAGTTAGGTCATTAGGAATGACTATCGTATCGCCATTACCGTCTCAAATATTGGAAGCTCAAACGGAAGCGCTAAAAGCAGAGAATCGACCTGCTGAGAACAAATTTGGGATGGTAGAAAATGAGAAGGGATTTGTTAAGCGTTCTGATGGAGTATTATGTTTTGGAGAGCGAAGTTGGGTACCATTGTATGGAGGAATTCGAGAGTTGATTATGCATGAGTCGCATAAGTCAAGATACTCTATTCATCCTGGGTCTGACAAGATGTACCAGGATTTGTAAAAGTTATATTGGTGGCCAAATATGAAGGCAGATATAGCGTTGTATGTTAGTAAGTGTTTGACATGCTCTAAGGTTAAGGCAGAACACCAAAGACCGTCAGGATTGTTGACACAGCCAGAACTCCCGGTATGGAAATGGGAGCGGATTACGATGGACTTTATTACCAAATTACCAAAGACAGCTAGCGGTTGCGACGCTATATGGGTAATTGTGGATCGTTTGACTAAGTCCGCTCATTTCCTGGCAATTAGTGAAGATGATAGTGTGGATAAACTTGCGAGGTTGTATGTGAAGGAGATTGTTTCTCGTCATGGAGTTCCGATATCGATTATTTCTGATCGCGACAGCCGCTTCACGTCAGCATTGTGGCGATCACTTCAAACCGCTTTGGGGACGAGACTTGATATGAGTACTGCATATCACCCCCAAACCGATGGTCAAAGCGAGAGAACTATCCAGACTTTGGAGGATATGCTTCGTGCATGCATCATAGACTTTGGTAAAGGCTGGGAGAAATATCTACCCCTTGCGGAGTTCTCCTACAACAATAGCTACCACACAAGTCTTAAGGCTGCACCATTTGAAGCTTTGTATGGTCGTAAATGTCGTTCACCTATTGGTTGGGCAGAAGTTGGAGATAGCCAACTCACAGGCCCTGAGCTTATTTTGGAAACTACTGAGAAGGTAACGCAAATTCGAGATCGACTGCAAGCAGCTAAAGATAGGCAGAAAAGCTACGCCGATCAGAGGCGTAAACCCCTAGAATTTCAGGTTGGAGACAAAGTAATGTTGAAAGTCTCGCCTTGGAAGGGTGTGATACGTTTTGGGAAACGTGGGAAACTTAATCCCCGCTACATTGGACCATTTCTTATTTTGGAAAGAATTGGGCTCGTAGCTTATCGTCTGGAATTACCAATGGAATTGAGTAAAGTTCATGATGTGTTTCATGTTAGCAATCTGAAGAAATATCTTTCGGAGGAAATGCCAGTTATATCGATCAAGGATATTCGTGTGAATGAGAGTTTGAATTTTGTGGAAGAGCCGATTGAGATAATGGATAGAGAGATCAAACGACTTAAGAAAAGTCGTATTCCGCTCATCAAAGTTCGTTGGAATTCGCGGCATAGACCGGAATTCACGTGGGAACGTGAGGATGAGTTTCGAAAGAGATATCCGAAGCTTTTTACTTCGTAGATGGGTTGTTCCGAGAGAAACCCGGGAAGGGTTCCTTCTGAGGCTGGGAGGATCTGACAACTGGCAAAATAGGGAGCCATTTTGATAAACCCGCATTACATTAAAATTATGATTTTGGTATAATTGAAAAGTTTATTTTGACGAGATATTTTACGAACATTGGTACGAGATTTTTAATCGTACGATATTTATGAGATTTGATTATTTATTTATGGTTTGGTTTGATTCGGTCGTGATGATTTATTTTGAGATCGTTATTTTGGCACTACATTGACTCCGGCACTAGGTTAACCTAACAATTTTAATTACATTTTATTGTTGGATCGGATATTATTATTTTTGGAACGGGTTCGGTTTGAAAGACATTTGGTTATTTAAGTTTCGGGTTTGGTCCGTGTATTGGCACCGGGCTACTAAATCCCCTACACCCACTATTATTATTATTAATATTAAAAAGTTTATTATTTTTTTAAAGAGTAATAACAAAAATCGTCCTTGTGGCCTGCGGTTTTCATTAGCAACACATAACCATCACCAACATCTCACCAATCTTTCTCTCTCTTTTTTTTAACACAACACCACCGCCACCCTTATTCCACCATAGCGCCGCCACCGCCACCCTCACACTAAAAACAACACCACCATCTTCACCATCTTTTCGAGATCTATCTTTTGGTACCAATCACGCGCTCTAACTCCCCCGTTAACACCTATTTCGAATTTAATCCTCACGAGTTCATCACCACTTTTTATTATTTCTTGAAGATCTATTCGATTTGGCTTTGGTTTTGAAGGTAGGTCGAGTTTTTGACTCGAGATGTGGGTTTGAGCCGCGACCTTAGGTTACGGTTTTCATTATCTTTTCGGGTTTATGATTTTTGATACAAGAATTAAATGGGTTTTGATAATAATGGTTAAATGGAGGTTTGGTATCCGGGTGTGGATTTTTCCGATGGGTCGAGAACCGGCCGAGAGCTTATGCTCTCGGTTTGGGTAGTTTTTGGGTCGATTTCTTGACCTTTGATGTGTATATTTGATCTTGGTGCCATTTGTGATGTTTGGTTGCTCTCGGTTATGATTGGTCGACCATTTTGGGTCGTTTGGTTTCTTGGCCGACACCCCCTAGGGGCTGTTTTGGTTCGGTGGAGCTCAAAGAGCTAGCCGAGACTCATGAGTCTCGGGTGTGGCTACAGTTTCATGTTTCGAGCATATGTTGACCCGGGTTGACTTGGTAACTCAACCCGTTGCTTACTTGGTTTTCGGACAATATGTTACTTGTGATTATTATTTATTTTGTTGTGATTGTGATGTTGGGCATTGGTATATTATTCGGACTCGATGTGGTATTTCTCGATTGTGAGTATTATTGGAGTTGTGTTGACGAGTATGGAATTGGGGACCGATTGTGAGACGGTCAATTAGATGACGGAGATAGGTTAGTTGGGTGCCGTAGTCGGACCCTCATGTTGTAGCACGTGGATATGGGATTGATTTGGACGGAGTTGATTTATTATTGTGACTTGATTTTTTATTATTTTGGACTTGGACTATGAGCCGAGGGTCATGACTCGGATATGTGACCAAATTCTATGACTCGATAAATATTTAAAAGTCGATATTAAAAATAATACTCGTAATAATATTATTGATAATATAATCGTTTATATACGTATATAGACGTGTTAAACGTATATATATATTATATATATATATATATATATATATATATATATATATATATATATATATATATAATGCGTATATTAATAATAAAACGATCACGAGTAAACGTATAATAATATAACGATAATTATTATACTATGCAAATAGTGTAATAAATGTCGGAATATTGTTATAAATAATAACTATAAATAATGGCGAAACATAAGTCGGGTAAATAATAATTAAAACGTGATTTTTATAAATTTAGAAACTTATCGAGTTATACGAGTTGTGGTTCTTTAAAGTCCAAGTGGGCTTTATATTGTGACTTTTGTGTTGTCACGGATATATGACGATTAATATAAACATTTTATATATCAAGTGACTTATTCTAGATCGAGTTATTTGACGATATAAAATGAGTATATTAATGGGCATCGTATCCCACGACGCCCGTAGGTTGTGGTATATGTTTTAGGGTAATAAATTACTATATATCTTGTGGAATTTGGCCGATTCGACGATATATATAGGGAATTTATTGGACTACGATATATATCAAATAGAAATTTTTGTGCAATGTGCTTTAGGTTGGGTATAGTTTTGGAACGATATATTACGTAAATAAATATGGGAGATTACCAAATCGACGGATTTGATAAGCTTCGATAGTTATTTAAATAATATGTTGGGCTAACATTAGACCTGTAGTTGGTTTATTATTTTGGTTTGTTGTGGCTTTTTGGTTTGAGTTGTGTCGACCCTCCACCCGTATGGATACCAAACGTCGAATTTCAAATTGATATGAAGTTAATTCGAGAAATGGATATTTTTGGAAAGAAAAATGGAATACGTTCGGGAATGGAAATATTTGATTTTGAGGAAATGATTTCTGAACGAGTTTGATATTGTTAGGAAGTGCCGAGTCTGTAGTCGCCGTTACGTGAGTTGCTTAAGATTACTTACGTCTTTCTTGTATCGTTTCTTTTGAGGATTTCTGGACTTGAGGTGAGTCATAGCCCCACTTTTACTCTTGAACTTTGTTTTCAATACTTGGGGTGAGAAACGTGCAAATGTTTTATGTGGACTATTATCGCTTTGTTTATTTAAAACTTGCTATGCTTATAGAACTAGATAGGATTGAGCGAGGCCTAGTCCCGAACTAGGTAAGCTATTGATTTGGTTATTGAGCGAGGCCTAGACCTGAGCTAGGTAAGCTATTGATTTGGTTATTGAGCGAGGCCTAGACCTGAGCTAGGTAAGCTATTGATTTGGTATTTGAGCGAGGCCTAGTCCCGAACTAGGTAAGCTATTGGTTGGTTGTTGAGCGAGGCCTAGTCCCGAACTAGGTAAGCTATTGGATGGATTATAGAGCGAGGCCTAGACTTGAGCTAGGTAAGCTATTGATTGGATTGATTTGAGCTATACCGTGCACCTATAGGGCTGATTTGATTTGGTTGGATTATTTTGGTTGGATATTTTGGTTGGATGATTGAGGCCTAGTCTAGCTAGCAAGCGTTTTGCGTATATGTCCACTATATTGAATTATGAATCTAAACCTATGATCTCACCAGCGAAAGCTGACTTTTAACACGTTTTCTCAGGTAATTAAGTGATACTCTACGGATGCTTGGGATTGGAGGCTTGGCATTAGCACCGGTTATGGATCTATATTTTTAAAACTCTGATAACTATTGTGGACCTATATTTATTTCTTTTGGGCCTGACTTTGGATGATTTTGGGATAAATGTAAACTTCAAAACCCCGCGTGGTTGTATTTTTATTATGTTTACTTTATCTCGTTCTTTCATGACTTTGAATGTATACCAATCCCCGTAGCACCCCGAAAGCTTGTTGAGTCTTCCGCTGTACCAAATTTTGGGGGTGTTACACTTTATCACTTAAAGTTTCACCATTATTAGTCCATATTATTTTCTTTATAAAAATTTACCCTTTTATTGCTTACAAACTTGTCCAACAAATAAACAATAAAACAAGTAATAAAGACAAATCAAAATAACTAATAACATAACAATTATAAAGTTGAAACAATTAGCCACATGCAATCTTTATTAGAAAAGATCCTAATAAAATCAATTCTAGGTTTTAATATGCATATAATCAACTAAGGCCTTCTCTTCTTAATGGAAGTGAGCCACATACATTGACTAGTCAATTGCGTATGCCAAAGTCAATCACATACCACATAGCACATAATTGTTTTTAATAATTATGGGGTCTTCCCCAATTATAGATCTATCTAAACATGTGACAAAAACATACTATTAACTATCCATGACTAACATGCATGTTTCGTCACGGATCAAAGCATAACAATTACCAATTAGGTTACAAGTACGTTCAATTAACAAGTTAATGACCTAGGGTTTCTAATTAATTACAATTTAATTAAGTAAACCACAAACCCCAATTAGGGTCCATGGAAAAAATCGACCCCCCCCCCCCAAAAAAAATTAGGGTTAGGGTTTCGAAAAATTTTAAAGAAAAAAAAAAACCTAGATCCAAAACATGTATCTAAAACTATTAAAGATACTATTTTTATTATGTTTTAGTAATCAATTACATGTTAAACGTGGCTCTTGATGCCACTGTTAGAATTTAATATCATGACAATCTTACAAATCAAAGTACACACGTATGCGGAAGCTATGGATCAAGTATAACATGTAATTATTAACAAAAAACATAAATAGCAACGTACCGTATGCAATCTTGAATTCTTTAACAATTGAGGAACCCTAATTAGGGTTTATAACGGATCAATGAATAACCCTTTACCGTTTTGTTATTCGATCCAAGTTGCAAGCAATAATGTGTTTGCATCACGTTCTTGTACACACGTACTACCAGCGATTCGATGTGAATGCTAGTTCTTGAATCACGAATAAAGCACTAAGCAAACAAGGTTTTGCTTTTAAAATAAATAGGATCCGAACCCAATTTATTTAGCAATCTTGACCTTATATTCATTGCGTCAAACGATATCACCAAATTTCGGTATTGTATTCCTACTGTACGAATAAGACAAAGGAAGTAGATAAGGAATTGCATCATGCATCATCTAATATTATCATACATATAATATGATATTATGCATGTAATATTAGCATGCATCATCGTATGATATCATAGACCTTTTCCAGTGTATCGTATATTGAGTTAGTATCACACGAGAATGAGACCAAAGGTGTGCTTATAAAGCATTAAATCTTGTGCAACAAGTTATTGCTAGCACCTCCTTAAGTTCCAAAACTCGACACTCAACCCCCTTTCTTTTTCCTTGTTCGACCATATTAATCAACACCACATGAGTTTGGTTTTCATACTAATAAGTCCCTCATGTATTAGTTACTTTATTTGTGATTTAATAATTAAATATAACTATTTATATATTAATTATTTAACATCGATTCTTATACGTAAAGTGTGCAATCCCGTGGTCTCGGGTTCGATTCTAGACATATACTTATTAATATTTATCCACAAACTCTAACAGAAATCACCAAGCCAATCATCTTTCCAAAAATTAACCGAGTCCCCTTTTCCGACTATTCGAGTGAAAAGAGATTTTAGAGGGATGTTATACTGTTGAAGCTCCTGGTCAAGCTTTTTTATATTAGCCCATGTACCTTTACTTATAGTTTCTCCTTCGATAGGCTCGTGAATCGCATTTATAACCTGTTTCCATAACGCTAGATCTTCGGGTTTCCATCTCCACCACCATTTGGCTAAAAGACTAATATTACAAGCATATAATGACCCAATTCCGACACCACCTTCTTTTAAGGGAGCGGTAACATCTTTCCATGAAATCCAAGATATTTTTTTATCTTCGAGGCTCCCACCCCAAAAAAAATTCATCCGGATACGATCAAGATATTTAATGACTTTACTCGAAGCCCGATAGAGCGAGAAGAAGTAAACGGGTAAGTTCGACATAATAGATTTAATAAGAACTAGTCTTCCTCTGAATGATAACATCTTAGCCTTCCATGAGGAAAGTTTTGACGGAATTTAGATATGATCGGTTCCCAACTAAATGCTTTCCTCATATTTGCACCGACTGGCACCCCAAGATATTTAAATGGTAATACCCCTCTTTTGCATTTTAGAACCCTAGCAAACATTCTGATTTCTTCCACCCGTGGACCCACCCCAATTAGACGACTTTTTGAAAGGTTAACTTTTAATCCCGATGCAACCTGGAAACATCTTAAGATTCTGATGAGATTTAGAACGTTTTGCTTAGACCATTCACCAAGAAATATTGCATCGTCTGCAAATTGTAAGTGAGAAATAGTAGTTTCCCCCATCTTTATACCTTGGAAAATTTGTTTCTCCCTTGCTTCCAACATAGCTATGTGAAGAGCTTCGATAGCTATGATAAAGAGGAAAGGAGAGAGTGGGTCTCCTTGTCTAAGGCCCTTGGAAAGTTTAAACTTTGGGGTTGGGCTACCATTAACGAGGATGGATGAAAAACCAGAATCCAAACAAGCTCGAATCCAATTTCTCTAGAGAGTACCAAATCCCATTTGCATCATGATATCATCGATAAAGCCCCAATTTATTGAATCAAAAGCTTTTTCAAAATCAACTTTGAAAATCATAATTTTATTGTTAGCTTTTTTAGCCCAAGAAATTACTTCGTTCACTCTCAATGGTCCATCAAAAATTTGCCTATGAGTAATAAATGTAGATTGAACATTGCTAATAACAGAGTTTAGGACCACTTTTAATCGGTTAGCTAACTCCTTTGAGATTATTTTGTAATAACACCCCACAAGACTGATGGGACGAAAATCTTGAGGATGAATCGGATTTAATACCTTAGGAATTAGAGATATGAAGGAAGAATTACACCCTTTTGCAATGGAACAGGATGAGCCAAAAAACTTGATCGCTTGTAGAATTTCTTCACCTATGAGTTCCCAGTAATGTTTAATGAATTTGAATGTAAATCCGTTTGGTCCTGGAGACTTGTCGGTAGAAGCAACTAAAGAGATTTAAGGAGGTTCTAGTCACCAGAACTCGGTTTGAAAGTCTAAAGTTTAAGAAGATATGAGAACATGAACGTCTAATCCTAGAGAGTTAATATACATTTTTATCTACCGATTGATATACTCTTGCTGTTTTACTCGAAGTAGTCATTTTACAATTGGGTAGGGTTTTAATTGTCTACATCCTATCTCTTTTATACCTTACTTCGCCAAGATTATCAAAGCTCTCCACGGTCGGTTAACTAGACGTTTGCATTATACCATTATTGTTAGCATTAAAAACACTAAACAGAAGTACGTACTAATCATATTCACTAAGCATGAAGATATAATTATATACTATAAAAAAGGGATATGATATACTCACAAGTTCAAGAACAAAATTTGATCTCTGAATTATAGGATAATAATTATTGGTTGATGATGACTTGCTGACACAACTACTGACAAAAAATAAAAGTTGTCGAAGAGTGGCATGGACTTTGAGCACTCTTTTTTTAGGAAGACGATTACGCACGACGCGGAAGCGAATTTTATTAACTCTATAAGAAGGATATATGTTTGGCGCGAGAGATTGTGGAAGATTATGGAGACTTAAGATTATTTTGTTGAAAAATAAGTTTTGGTTAAAAAATAATCTTTGTTTAGATGATAAAGATTGTGAATTATTTTAAAAAAAATAAGTTCCCAATAAATAAGTTCTTAAAACCAGCTTTTAAAACATTATGGAGATTATTTTTCACAAATTATGTCATTTTACACTTTTAGTCTAAAAGTACATCTAGTTTGCCAAACATCACTAAAAAACAAAAAACAAAAACAAAAAAACAACTACAATTTTAATTTTTTCCCAGCAACAACAACATCTATTTTTGACAAACATACCCTAAAAAATTTAGAGAATAAAATTCTAATAAGAGATAAACTCTTAAAAACCTTATTTTATTAATATCAAGATCAAAAGATTAAAGTTACAAAACTCTATCTTTATATTGTATTTATAAGGGAAAGTTATCTTAGAGAAAAAGATAACCAATTAAAGTAAGTAACAAAATTAAAAATAAATCAATTTTCTTAATTAAACAAAATACTAAAAATAAAATAAAAAATCCAACGAAACCCTCAAATCTTGTCCTCATCATTCTCGCTCACTTGAAAAGAACCCGACCCCCCAGTTCTCACACGTTATTTTGCTAGTAGGATAGACACTTAACCTTTGACTAACATTTTTTATCTTCACTCGCTTTCCACACTCCCACAACTCAACACATAAACCTGATCTTCGATTAATTAGTCCCAAATAATTTCCCTTCTTCAATAAAAAAAGGGTTTTGCTAACCTCTGCCTAGTGAGCACAGATTAATTTGTTTATAAAAGAAATGTTTTAATTCATTCAATTAAAAATCAAGTTCAAATATAGTGATTTACAAGTTCATTTAATGCATTTTTGGTTAATTAAAAAAGTTTGTGTTCATTAATTACACTTTAACCTCTACCCGGTGAGTACTTGTTAGCAAAATCTATATAAAAATCATATTCAAGCTCTTTAGGTAAATAATCTTTATTGACGAGTTGTTGTAAACTTTTGGAATCCCCATTACTTGATCCTCCTTTTCCTTACTTATTAGTATGATTTCTATTGGCTTCTCGAACTCAACATTTAAATTATTATAAACCTTTAAATCCGTGACACATTTGGAATCTATTCTTAGTTTACTACTAAAACCCTTCATGTCTTCATCATTATTAAAACCCACAACTTTTCTTGCACAAGTCTTCAGGGTACCAACTTTATTTGTTTTTTTCAACACTAAAGTTGAAATCTTGTCTTCATGTTGTTCATAACTTTGAATGTCTTGGATTTCTCAACTTGTTCCTCAACAAACTGTTCATCAACAAACTCTGCCTTCAATATCTCTTCTTCATTCTTAACCTCAGCCATTCGTACATGTACTTGGTCTTCGGATGGAATCATCACAATTCTCTTTCCTTCCTATAAGAAAAGGTAGATATTACGCTTTAAATCATAAAAACCTTGAACTTTGCAATGCCATGATTTTCCCAACCGAATATGACACTCCTGTTAGTTTTGTGGATAAAAATTAATGTAGTATGACCGGATTCGAACACAAGACTTCGGGATTGCACACATTACGTATGAGTTTCAATGTTTTAATTATTATTATATTAAGTTATGTTTAATTATTAAATTCACAAATAAACACTTAATGGTCGTTAGTACCTAACGGGAATTGACTAACGGTCGTTAGAGGTTAAGAGATACGAAAATAAGGAAACAAGCCAATAAGGATCTAGAATCCTTCTTGGGCTACAATTTACGGCCAAACAAGAGAAGGAGGGGTTTCCTACCCTAACTTGGTCTCCAAGATTGGATTAGTATAAATACAAACCCCTTGTATTCATTCAAATCATCTTTGATACCTTGTAAACCCTAACTTCTCTTCTTCTTCTTCCCTCTTTTGTGCTTAGTAAATCGAACTACAACCTTCTAGGGTTCCTACTAGATTTTCTAAGCTCAAACATAAGTGTTTGGTTTGTTTGTGATTCAAGAACCTAGCTTTTCTCATTGAAACGTTAGTAATACGTGTGTACAAGAACGAAGAACTAACATACTTTTGTTAGTGATTTTTCCCATTCGACTTTGGTGATTGTCGAATTCCATAAACCCTAACTTAGGGTTCTACTTGGTTCTTGATTACTTGATTTCTTGTTTTGCTATAAATAACTAAGGAACACATATCCTTTTAATTCGGTTAATATATTACAAGTATTTGATCTTTACTTACGCTGCATGCTTTGATGATGTTATATGTTTATATATAGTTGTTATGATTCATAAATTTCAACAGTGGCATTTAGAGCATGTTAATACTGTGTAACTAATTACCGAAACACATAAAATTGGATCTTAATGGATTATTACATGTTATGGTTTTCTAGGGTTTTGTAAATTAGTAAACCCTAATTATTTTTATTAAGGGTCGATTACCCTAATTTTTTATAATTAGGTTTTTGCTTTTGTAAAACCTGTAGAAACCCTAGGATGCATGTAATTTTTTATGTGATTATTAATAGATATTTTCTATATGTCATTAATTGATATGCGATCCTTGACTTGATTATTGTTATAATAAGTGCTATGTGGGAATCCATGACGAAAACATGCATGTTTTGTCATGGATTATGATGTATTTGATATGATTTTGATTGTTTCGTGAGTTACATGCTAATTATGCGATTGAAATTAATTAATTAGGGTTTTAGTAATAAAATTGTTAAGACATGTTTAATTACGAAAAGTTAATTAATTATATAATTACGGAAGACCTAAAATTGGGAAAAACCCCATATAAATCGTTATATTAAATCAATTATGTGTGTTATTGTATATATTCATCGTGGAACTTACGCAACCAATTATTGGTGTATGTGGTCCATTGGTACCCAGCTCGAAAACTAATGGGAGTCTTAGATTGATATATACATGTTTATTGATTTATTTAGCATGCACATTATTTAAGTCATATATTTGTTTTATTAATTGCGTATTTGTTTATATATGTTTGTGACATGATAGTAAGTAAAAGAGTAATTTTCGAATAGAAACTATAAATTGGACTAAATAATGGTGATATTCTATTTGAGCTGTAAAATTTTAAACTTTTAATTGATTGATGCGACTGTACAAATGGTCGAAACAGCGGACTTAATTTGACAAACTGTGTGGTGGGTTTAAGTAGAAACGGTTTTTTAATAAGCTTTGCGCTGACCTTTGTTTATGCGCCTTCTTGTGCGTCAAATTGAACTTACCGTAGTACAGCCTTCCCTGTACGAAGTATCTTAAGGCAAAGTTGTAAGTTTCTCAACACCTCAACTAAAACTTTGTTGATTTAAGCTTTGTAAAGAAACTAATGAGTAAATTTTTTTTATATGAAACCTATGATACAAAGATGAATGCATGACATCTTTGTACATATTTTGATTACACACATCAAAACTTCTACCCTTTAATTTAAGTTATATGCCATCCAATGAAACGGAAACACCTGAGGTTACTATTTACGTTATTGTGAGACTTAGCTAGATGGTAATCAAAGGGTAAATCTACATTTGTCGTGGTACGGACATGGATGAATTTGCAGTTTCTTAAGTTGGTTAACTTAATTGAGTTGATAGTGGGATCTGATCACTCAAGGCATAAGATGGGGATAAAATATGCTTACATTGCAACTGAAATTGGCAAAATATGTGAATCCCATCATTTCTAGGAATTGCAATTGAATATTGGCAATTGAGGTTCGACTCGTACCTTGTTGAATACATCCATCACTAGCAGATCAACTGATGTGATGAAACTATGTCAATTTGGATCCTAGTTTTCAGTGAATATTAAATGGTTATATGTATATTTACCATGGGTATTTAATTTTCTTGAAAATGTATTATCGAAAATACTAAAAATTGAATTTTCTTAATTCTTTTAAATGTATTAATGCAACGTTAAACCGTAAACAAATTTTGGGCTTTGGTAAATTGATCTAGTTCTGTTTTCAAACAAATGTTTGATTAAGAAAAATTTACTTAAAAGACAAACAAATGGGGTGTTTGATAGCCTCTTAATGGGCCTAATGTTAAATTGGTCGGCATTGGTTCTTGCTTGATAACATTATTTTTGTCGCTTATTCATTCTACTAGGGGTTTAATGGCACAGCATCCAAGAGATGCAAAATGATTCAGTGGGTTTTTAAGGTCTTTTATTATAATAATTTTACATACTTCATAAATTATTATTGATTTAATATTTAACTTTAGCACACTTTAGCATCTACTTCGAACAAATGTTATCGTTCCATTAAATCATAAAACAACTTATTCTTTTCCCAAATAGTTATTTAATCACCTTTTTTTGCTTGACATTTTAACTTTTGCAAGTTTAGTCACTTACATAGTATATATTATCGTAACATCTAAAAGTATACAACTAAATATTAAAATTTAGAAAAGATGTATATATAAAATGTGCAACAATAAACATATTGGCTTTTAACAGTTGCTTTTAACAATAAAAAATGATAATAATTTCTTTTTCTTAAAAAAAAACTTATTATAATTTTTAAAAATATTTTCCTATACAAAATGTTGAAATAGTACATTTAGCCGATAAAGATATACATTCAGGACACTTGTCAAACATCATATTGTCATTCAAAAACATTCTGGTTAATATTCTTTTAATCATTCAGAGTAAATAAATCATTCAACGCTAAATCACATAGTTATATCAAACAGCCCCAAAGTCTCCTTTCCATGAAAGAAGAGTGAGATTTAATCCTATTCCTTTTCATGAATGAGAAATGTATGATAGGAACATTAGAGTTGTCTAAATTATAATATAACTCATGGCAAACTTTGATAGTTAAGAATTGCGCATTTTCTATATAGATTTCATTACTCTATTTTGGTGATTGAATTCTTTTATAACAAATATGACATTTGGTTAACTAGAACTTTATGAGTTATTAAATTAGAAGCTAGACTGTTTACCGCAAAAGGTAGTAAAAACAAACTAGGATATCTTATCTAGTTGTTGTTGCTTTAACCCTTTAAAGGTACTACATACCATTGTGGGATGGTAGACCTATTAAAGAAGAAATTGTATGCTCAATTTTTCAAGTTAATTGCATTGATGGATAGTCTATCATCTACGTAGTAGAACATATTCTTTAAGTACCTAAGTAATTGTTATGTATGGGCTTCATCAAAGGTGTAGGAAAGTAAATAGCACAACTATTTGCTTTTACTGGTCATGAAACACTTTAAATGTTATCAAATTCAGTGAGAGCATTGTGTTAATTAGTGAATAAGGAATTATTGTAGTGTTCTCTAATTCAGTGGGAGCTTCAAGCTTTCTCATCTTAGTAGTAACCCAGATTATCTCAAGATAATCACTATTTCAAATTGTAGACAATCATGTTTTTAGGATAGCCATGTGCGTTTCCTGACAAGACAATGTAGTCCTACATATACTTGTTAATTCTATAACACAAATCATATTGAATCACATAAACAACGTGTGTCGTGTTGTTTATTTGCTACATGATATTTTTCGATGCACAAGTGGGAGAATTATTTATTGTGTGCAAAGAAACAACACATAGATATATGATTGTAGGATTATCTTAAACGCAATGTAAGTGATCTATGTTCTAATAGGACTTATACATTTAATGTGTAAGATTATCTTATTTAGAACATGTATCAATATGATAACAAGACAACTTCAACTCTAATATTTATGTATTCTTAGAATGACATAAATAAATGAAGTAAATAAATTAACTTGAAATTACTATTGAAACCAAATGGTGGTGTTCACAAATACTTTAGTTATACATGTTTATATCTTCTTATAAACATGAAGTCTTTTAACTATTACAAGACTTATAATAAAGTAAGACGTTAACTTGATTTAAACAAGAAGTCATTGAGTTGATCAATGATTTATAACATATAGTGGGAATATAACAGTTTATGTCTTCTTGTTGAGACATGGACATGAAGTGACTTGTTCAAAAAATACTTACGTTATATAACATGCAATTGGCTTAGAAATTCTATTAATTTGACTTAGTTGGTGAATAGATAAGCCAAACGAAATATATTTATCTTACATATTGTTAGTTTGTCTCACAATATTAGTTCTAATGAAACACCACAAGTTTGTGGTGTGTTCAGTTAGGGAAATCAAACTTTTGTTATATTGTTTGATTAAAGATAAATATGACTTCTTTTCTTTCAAAAGTTATCAAGGTTAGAAAATTGAGTATGGATTGAATATACTCAATTAGACTCCTAGAAGATTAATAAGACACCATTGTATTATGAAATGTGATGAATCACATTAAGTCTTAAAATTAAGTTCTGAATTGTTAAACTACTTATGAATAGTTTATTAACAAACTAATGTTAGGAACTGTCAATATGTATTTGTAACAAACTAACGTTATATGGTTGCCTTGATTGCTAAGTATTTATAGATAGTCTATATATTGCTAAAGGCAAGTGGGAGTTTTTATCTTGAAAAGATAAAATTATAAGATACATAATCTTCTAAAAACACACTAGTAAATATCATGATGAGGCTAAACATGAAAATGATAGACCTCAACATGATAAAATTATCATTCATAGATTCACAGGGATGTCTGAGATATTTGATTGATATGCTGAATTACAGGATCAATGTAAGCCTGTTAATCATAATGATGCATTTACAAAATATTGAATTGTGGTAAATTGCTCATACTATGAATGTTGAGATGCTGTCCATAAAGATAAATCAACTTTGAAAACTTCATTTATCTTAATGAGTTTCTTAAAGAGAAGAAAAAACCTAGTGGTTTAAATCTTTGTGTAATAAATCATATGGACAAAATTGTACACATATTTTAATACATGTCTTATGACAAGATTATTAATCATACTTAAGCAATAAGCTATGATTGAATACTCTTTCTTAAGCACATTAAAGATACAAAGATGGTAATTATAATACTCATTTCATGAATATGAAATTTGACAATGGATTATAAAACTCTTTCTTGTATAATTACTTAATTAAGAGTTTTATAAATTCATATAATATTTGAAAGTGTACAAAATGCAAGAATCCAAGTATGGATAAATGCATGCATCAAGGAGATAAGTCTTATGTTTAAATATTAAATCCAAGTTTTGATTTATAATTTAAAAAATATAACTCCTAAGAATTTCTGAAAGCTAGTAGCAGTATTATGTTTACTTACTTAAATCATATATGTTGTATAACATATAGGAAGTAACATTCCATATAAGTTAAATGTTAATTCTTAACTTGGAATGAAACTTTACTTGAAAGATTTAATAAGTAAAATATACAACCTTGAAATATATGTTTATTAATGTAAACATGTGCGGTAAATGAATCTAATAGAACATAATATATCATCTAGAAAGTTTAAATGGATATGTAGTACATGAATAAAATTTAAGTTTGACACAAGGATTTTTCATGTACATCATGTTGTTGTTATAAAGATGATTTGACAATATTGATACCTAATTGAAAGTTATTAGATAATTGTGTAATGGATATTCTAAAGGAATATATTTGGATATAGAATCACATCCTCAGCCTGGAACAACTTCCAGATTCTATAGATGAACACTTTGTCAATTGTCATAGCCAACAAACTTGAAAGTTTGGAAGGCATCAAAACATTACACAATAGATATTAAAGTTTACGGAAAATTTTAAAGAGCATATTGTTATTTGCATACAATGATGCTAATGAAATTGAGATGACACTCATCCTTATTTATAGCCATATGTACTAGTTATGCTTAACTAAGAGTATAGTTGCATTATACATTAAAGAATAAGAATACTTTAAACGTTAAAATGTTTGAAAGTTTGATTTTCATAAATTGGTGATTGAGGACGTTATACCATTTATGAAATACTATGTGGCAATATTAAGACAATTGAATGCACACATAACAAAAACTTCGCTAATTTAATTCTTGAAATAAGTATTCTCAAAATTCAGATAAATCAAAGTTAGTTGAAATAATGCCTTGTCAACAAATATGATTGTCATTACTTGATTCATAATTGCCAACAAGTATGATTGTTATTACTTGAGACAAAATTCATTCACTAGATTTTTCATGCATTGATCTATTTAGTATTTGGATAAGGGATGTTAAGCAAATTATTATTTATAATGAATTAAAGTACTTAGTACGTTTATTTTCATTAATAATAGATTGTTTCCCATATTTGCATGTTTAAATCCATGAATAACTTGTGTTATTCAAAATAGTCCATTGTCGATTAATGATATGGGAATATCATTGAATTAAGACAAATCTAAGTTTTGGTAGAATATACTTAAGTATATTGATGCGTAGGACATGTCAAATTCACATGATATTCAATAAATTGAATATAAGACAGATCCCAACCGCATGATTGTACTTTATGAATCTTTGTCATTAAAGTAAATCATGAATATTTATCCTCATACTTGAGATACTAGATAACTACTGTGGATGTAGCTTATTTTCTGTAAGATAGTCTAACGCTATCCGTAACTGGTAGTTATAAGGGCTATTTTTAGAAGTGATGCAAAGTTCATGGGTTATGCTTGTAGTCAAGAAAGAATTTATTCCTTCAAATTTGTTTTGAAGTATAATACTGCTGAGCCCCTCGTAGGGTTGACAAGATGTTTGTACGGCCGTACCTAAGGTCTATCGGAATACGTTCAGATGATTTGGTAATCTTGCTTGATCATAAATAATGAGAAACAGAATAGTTAATTATGGAATAACTTAGATCCATATCCATATTATCATAGTATTAGAAACAAAAGGATAAGTATGATGATGATTCATCAAAATATTTTTTCCAGAAAACCACACTCATGGTCGTTATGGGGGCATTGGGGGTGTTATGCTAGACTAACCAATGTCATTACTATATTAATGTATATCCAAGTGGGAGCTGTTAGTTTTGTGGATAAAAATTAATGTAGTATGACCGGATTCGAACACGAGACTTCGAGATTGCACACATTACGTATGAGTTTCAATGTTTTAATAATTATTATATTAAGTTATGTTTAATTATTAAATTCACAAATAAACACTTAACGGTTGTTAGTACTTAACGGGAATTGACTAACGGTCGTTAGAGGTCAAGAGATACGAAAATAAGGAAACAAGCCAAGAAGGATCTAGAATCCTTCTTGGGCTCTAATTTTCGGCCAAACAAGAGAAGGAGGGGTTTCCTACCCTAACTTGGTCTCCAAGATTGGATTAGTATAAATACAAACCCCTTCTATTCATTCTAATCATCTTTGATTCCTTTCAAACCCTAACTTATCTTCTTCTCCCCACTTTTGTGCTTAGTAAATCGAACTACACCCTTCTAGGGTTCTTACTAGATTTTCTAAGCTCAAACATAAGTGTTTGGTTTGTTTGTGATTCAAGAACCTAGCTTTTCTCATTGAAACGTTAGTAATATGTGTGTACAAGAACAAAGAACTAACATACTTTTGTTAGTGATTTTTCCCATTCGACTTTGGTGATTGTCGAATTCCATAAACCCTAACTTAGGGTTTTACTTGGTTCTTGATTACTTGATTTCTTGTTTTGCTAGAAATCACTAAGGTACGCATATCCTTTTAATTTGGTTAATATATTTACATGTATTTGATCTTTACTTCCACTGCATGCTTTGATGATGTTATATGTTTATATATAATTGTTATGATTCATAAATTCCAACAACTCCTCCATGTCATCCAAATCTTAAATTACCTCCTCCTTTTAGAATTTACCAATAGATATCGGGATCCTACAAACCTCATGACCTCCAACCAAACAAGTTTCTATTGGAAAATTAAAGTAATTGACCGATGTTTTCAACACCAAATTCCTAGCCTCATAATTATCAATAATTAATGAAAATACCTTATTATTATTGATCAAAACTCTTGAATGAAACCACTTGATTGTTGGTAGTCGAACCTACCAATTCTGCGATGTCAATAGGTTTAGCCAGGGTGCCGCTACTACGGGAATCACTTTTGCTTTCTTTTCCTTTGGCTACTAAGATGTCGACATTGATAACATGACGTCGACCATGGAGGAGTACTAGGCATATGAATTAGCAAAATCTAAGAACCCAAGTTGTGATGTTGATATTGACCAAATGACTATCGAGGAGTTTGAATTATACAAAGGAGAGAGATCTAAGAGGAAATGTAGTTCACGCTATCCCACTTATGATTGCACACCCCAGTTTTACCATCAATCACCATGCCCACCGATTCCTCTACAAGAACAAGAGGAGTTAAGCTTAGAAGAAATCTTGGATGACTTATTCAGAGAAAGAGAAGAAAATGCGAAGAGAACGAAAGAGTTTTTAGGTAGCTTAACTAATAGGATAAGTTAAAGAGAAGATATATATTCATGATGCACATGAAGCTGAATTTGAAGAGTATGGGGATGTTGGCCAAGTGGAGGATTCGGTTGATGAATGTGAAGAAGATTTTGTGGATCGAGTAGATATTATCATGAAAAAGGAGTATGTTTCCTTTAATCCAATTAAGAATGAAGAGGAGCTCGAAAGGTTGCTTGATGAAGACCCATTTTCATCATTTATGGAGATCAAAGAACACACGACGAGTCCATTTAACATTCCTCAACAAATTTGGCATTAACATAAAGAAGAGTTCAAGCGATCTCATTTATCAACCGAACAGGACAAGGTAAGGAGGGAAATCAAACCTCAATTTAGGTATAATTTACAGCTAATATTTTCCTCTCTCGTGGCATACTTACACCATGTTGGTGTGTATCACTACTACCATTCGAATTTAATTTTAAGTGTGGGGATGGACACCCTATTACCTTATAAATAAGGGTAGAGTCAAGCTCGAACTTAATCAAAAACAAGCGCTTCATGGGAGGCAAGGTATCTTTATTTTATGTTTTGTTTTTATGATTTTACGCTTGGGTTTTGTTTGAGAACCAATTGTAAGAATGCTATCGAGAAGCAATCAAGGCACCTTTTGAAATTTTTGGAAAAAATCAAGTGCAAAAAAAGAAAAATGTATTCTATAAAAATTGGGACGAATTAATTAAAGGCAAATGATGCAAAGGTGTAAAGTGAGAAGTGAAAAATATATGTTTTAATACATATTACACATATCGATACACAAGTTAAATGTTTAACAAATGAGAGTTGGAGGATTGAGCAATCACTAAGTAGTTGTTTTAAGTAAGGTAAACCACCATTAGCATCCATGCCTTAGAAACACCATCGTAAAGCCTTACAAACACCTTTGTAAACAATTGTTGGCGTGTATACATGACGCAAGTTTACTACTTCAACGGATGAAAAGCCAGCTGAAGCTGCCTTTTCTTACATAATTTTGCCGGATTTCTATAAATAGTAATCACGGGCGGTTTCCCATCTGATAAAGCAACGTGTGCAATGCTAAAAGATTCACCTTTTTCAGAAGCAAAGTTCCACTCGTTCATACTTAAATAAAACCAGTCCTTCTTTGCCACTGAAGTTGATTTAACTTCGATATATTCCTTGCTTTTATCCTTACCTTTAACAAGAATATCATACGGTAGTCCGGACTCTTTAACCTTATTGACCCATTTCACCTTTTTGCCACTAAGGGTGGAAGAAAAGTACCTGAAAGCCACACGTTCTCCTACCCTCCCAGTTATGACATGTTGTGGGGGAACTGAAACTGTATTTTTTCCTTTATTAATAACAGAATCTGATTGGTCATTTAAAGCTTCATCATCTTTCAAGATTTCAAAGGGCATCAATGAGTCTGGATTTTCATTGATGATCCAGTCACCGTTACTCTCAAATAATCCTTCTGCAGCATCCAGTTTTGTTTCATCAAACCCGGGTGTGGTTTTCCAATGGACAGGTGGCCAACTTAAGTTTTTTCCAAACTTCTTAGTGGTAGTCGACCCCACTTCTTTTGTCTTCGATGCATATTTTAAACATAATGCAGGTTTCCCTCTTGATCTTCTTTGGAGCTTCTTAGATGTAGACTTTGCGGGACTTAAAACATCCAATGACCACTTGGATTCTTTTCTTGGGAGCTTCAATAGTTTTTGCTTATTTGTCGAAAACAGCTCCATTTTCTCCTCTATGTAACCTGATTCTGTCGTTAAAATCATGTGGAGAAAATTTGCTAAGGGCAATTCAGGAACTCCGGCAACAAGAAAACGAGAAAGCTCCATAGAAAGCGAGTGGGAATCTGAATCAGATGCAGGAGTTGCATACAGGATGTTGTCCTGCAGAAGACAACTGCACTCAAGTCGCTTATTGGATTCAATACCATATTTCTTTATGACGTTCTTGTAGAACAACTTTTCCACCACGACAATCTTTAGGTTCTTGAATTCAGAATATTCTTTTCGATGGAAGCTATAAATGTAGCGTTGAGCATAGGGGAGAACCCTGTTTATGAAGTTAGTTAGAAAGCTATTATCCATCATGCCAGAGTATTTTGCTTCACGAGTCACAACCTGCAGAAACCATAAAACAGACGAATGATACAAAGTACTTCAACTTTATATATACAATTATCCCTACAGTCACCGGCAGCACAAAACCATCTGTGACATATTTGTTAAGTTTGAAAAAAAAATGGATGGGGCGGGTGGGTTGTAAAATGGGTCAAACAAGTTGAGTTTGAAACAGTTTGTTTCAACAATCAGTTTTGTGGATAACAGGTTAGGTTGACCCACAATCAGCTTTTTGAGCGACTTTTTAAAGATAACGCGTTAATAACGATTACAAAAACAATCTAATATTTTTTAAAGTAAAACCATGTAAGAGGCTGTAAGCATTGAAAATACACTTTGGGCAACTTTCAACTCATTTGACTGTTCACCCATTTGACCTGTTAGGCAGATAACGTAACACAAATCAACCCATTTATAAGTAAATGGGTTGAAATCCCTACCTCTCTTTTCGTTCTAGTATTATAGGCAAACGAAAGATCACACAATGTCTTCATAAGATATAAGTTGAACCAAGAAAAACCAATAAAGAAATTTTATGTTGATACAGAAGTCCTTTTAAATTCGTTCTCATATATTTTATATTTGAATATTTGCTAAGTGTTAGTATGTGTGTGAGGGAGAGCCAATGTGAATACCTCAGAAAGAGAAGGGATTCCCAGTCTCCGTAATAAAATAGAAACCTTATCCTGAAGCATTTTCTTTTCTTCAGTACTAAGCTTCCCAAAACTCAAAAAATGAACATTCTTCAAGTTCATGAATTCTTTTCTTAGTTTCTTATTGTCACACCAACATACGAGACCAAATGATTGATGCAGTGATACCCATTTATTTTGCACAGTCGGAAAGATCCTCGTTTTCCATTTCTCCATACTCTTCTTCATGTAATCAATATCTTTAGAACTCAGAACCCTCGAGTCTAATCCATCACTCCATTTTTTTAGAACATGGAAAAACTGACACATGAAACAAAATAACGATGAGAAAAAGCTTCCTGTATATATGAAATTGGCCACTTTAGGTTATTGTCCATTAATATATGAAACGAGTCACCTGGTTCGACAGTCACCCAAAGTACAAATAAGAATAAAACTATGTTTTTTAGCTGAAGTGGAAATGGGTCACATGGTTTGAAAGTCGTATAAATAAGAATAAAACTATGTTCGACAGCAAATGGTCAACCCATTTAGACACGCCTACTTTGCCACCAAGAGTATATGCATAAACAAATGACTATATTACTTTACTCACTGTTTTAGCTGCCTGATATGGTAAACTCTCGGTTGATAACTGTAGCAGAGACTGCAGATAGCTAAGGAGAGGAGGATTTTCAGCTACTCCAAACTCATTCACAAAGAAATTATGGAGGCCGGGATAAACATTGCATAACATCTTATTGAAAAGAGGATGAATTGACTTTGTTTGTTCTATTAAAGAATCATGCCAATATACTTCATTGGGAGATAAAAATGAACCAGACACCACTTCATGCGTGGAACTAAACGAGTCTGGAACAAATATGAAAGCTTGAGAATGCAATTTCTTGACTATCTTTCGCTTTGAGATGCTCATCTCATTCGATAAGTATGTGTAGAACTTGGACATCTGAGATATGCTGGTAAAGGTAAATTTATAAATGGTTAACAAGCAAGTTAAAGGAAAAGAAAAGACAAGAAAAAAAAATATAGAAAAAAAGAAATTGAAATAGTGATACCTGGCCCTGAGAGGTATCTTAGATCCTCTCCAAACTTTGAGAATTGATAATGCATCATCAAGAGTGACTGTTTTCTTCAAGCCAATATCATTCGAAAACTTCACAGAGCTCACCTATTTAGCAACAAAAGTATAGCATATTATAGACTTATATTTCCATAGAGTTACAACTTTTCAGACGAAATAAAATTAAAGTACTAACCTTTGGAACAGTGTATGGTGCCCTTTGACCAAGAACTGTACGCACCACTACACAGTTATGGAACAAATCTTTAGGGGTGTGAAGTCGATCATCCATACTAGAAGCCATCCATGGATAATCATGAAGCATTCTTATAACATAAGATTTAAAAGGTTTGTCACTAAAAGAATCGTCCCATAGTGTATCAAGTACCTTTAAAAGGTACACACCTTTTTCCTTATTACCGTTCGCGGAAACATGTGACAACAAATGCCTCAACTCCGGAGAAGTATATTTTATGACCTCAGCATGCTTTTCGACTTCAACTACTTGCACAAAATCAGTGACTCCTAATTTCTGCAGAAACGCTCTCCATTTCAATGTTCCGTTAGGTGCGGATTTGTAAACCGGGTGTTTCAAATAACCGATATCAATCTCATACCATGTCATATTGGCCCCAATGACCAACTTGTTCATATCAACTGGATTCCCGAATTCTTTACTGAAATGAATTGGCACATCAACAGGCCGTTTGCACCCATAATTTGTGGAAATATAAGCATTGTTACTTAACTGTGAGAATATGTGCTCCTTCTCCGGACTGCATTTGGAGCACCTTGATTCTAGATGATACATTATAAATGATAGGTACTCAATCATCAACTCCCTACTTTCCGTCAACACTTTTTCATCACATATTGACGGTAAGATGTGCAATTTAAAAACTTCATGAGCAGATAACCTCTGGACGCCAAATTTGTAAAGCATTTCGGTTATGTTTTCAGGATGATCACCAAAAAGGTCCGGATCAACTATTCTGAGTTTCGGACTTGGATACAACTTCCCAAACATTTCAAAACCAGGCTCATCCCTAAGAAACCAGATTCCACTTTCGCTAATTGATGCATAATTACCATCTAAAAGAGGAATAAACGGTAATTGGCTGAGGGAACTTATAACATCAAACTCGGTTTCATCAACCAACATCAAAAACAAAACATTCAGCCAAGAGGATAGCCAACGGAGGCCTAATGATTTAAGAGAATCAGCCCGACATAAAGATATCATAACTTGAACAAGAAATTTGGGTCCACATTCTTCAATGCCTAAAGCTTGTGCCAATGAATCTGAGAGAACCACATCTTTATTCAAGTAGCCGACACCGAGATGCTCCCTTATCAAACTATCAGGCAACAAAGCACGGATTTGTTGTGTCCAGTTTCTCACTACTTTACATGGGCGGACCCACTCATTGCAGCCCCCTTCTAGAAGCAGACAGTTAGACACACGCAACTTAGAGATAATCATATATGGAAGGGAAGAAAAAAACCCGCAAACTTCCTCTCCAAGAGGAACAAAGCTCAAAAAGATGGAAACACCTCTTGCAGGATTCTCTTTAAAACATGGAAGGCTACAGAATGACAGTTCAGCTCTCACAAACACATTTGGAAACTCAGATAGTAACCACTGGTTCCATGGACTATCTGCATCAATTACTTCCATTGACGAGCAAACAATAAAATCTGCTTGGATGATAAAATTAAAACCGTAAGACCCTATTGGACGAAGAGAAGCAAAAACAAGTTGTGGGTATAGATCTGGGGTGTAGTTTCCATCATTTGAATCTTCTAACTTAAATGCCATTGATATTTCAGTTGTTTGGACATCCTGCCGGACATGATCCGCATGTGCTCTAAACTTTTTGATAAACCAGGTTGTTTTTTCATAATTAGAAAATATATTAATCATGCCGTCTCCAACAACTTCTTTTCTCGTGACAATGGAAGAACCAAGTACCGAATCTATGTACTTGATACATTTAAGCTGGTGAAGGAATAGCATTACATGCGGATGGAGTTTACAAAATATGGAAATTATATCCTCGACTGCAAGTGCTTCATTTTTCTTTGGAAGTATTATGCACGTGTTCCAACGTTTTTCATCCTCTGGATCACAATCCGAAGTGGCCATCTTGCAAAACTGAATGACATCACGAGGTGGAACAGCTGTTGCCAAACCGTCACTTATGTTAAACTTGATATTGAACTCATTAGAGTGTATTTCCGGAGCATCACTAACGCGAAATACAGATTTGAAACCAACGCCTTTGTTATCAATATAACTATCACCACTAGGTTCCTTCTTTTTGATATTGCAAACATCATCACGAAGTGCTTTAATGCTTTCAACAGAAAATCCTTGATCATTATTCAACACTATAACACCTGTTTCTTGAAAAATGAAGGTCAGAGTCGCCTCCACGTCCCATGGATACACATTTTCGTCAGCATTTTGAACCTAAACATTACATAACACACATCGATTAGAATTATTGAAAGAAACGAGAAACTTGTAAAAAAACTTTCACATATTTTTGTCTTTTTACCATTTGAAGTAATATACTTCTGTCAATATATAAGAATGAAGTGGTAACTAGTTACAAACTTATAACATACAAGGTACTAAGATACAAGTCTGTTACATTAAATGCTAACAAAGTTAGATATTGTTATAAACAATAAAGTATGTTACTTTTTTGTGCAATTTTCCCTATAACTAATGCACTACCAGAGCATCCGCAGTGGACACTTGACCACTACCCAAGGACACGTTGACTTCCTTTCACAACCGCTATCCTACCACTTTAACCCAGCGACTCGTTCCTTTCTCTAGCACTTTCATCATCACCATTAATCACTTGCTCCACTACAATATACCTCTCACACACACATACCATTAAAAAAATAATACAAACGGTTTGGTTCAGTAAGAAATTAGCAACCAAGAGCACCATTTTCCGCTCAGACGTTGACCAAGGTGCAACCGTGAGCCTGGTTCCACTTCCCTCCCATAGCCCATCTCACACCATTGTTGAAGTTCTTAGTGGTTGCTTAAAAAACACTAGGGTATGTTTGGCAAAGAGCATTTAGCATTTTGTAATTTTCTTAAACCACTACTTTTGAGACGCGTTTAACTTTTATATCATTTTACATTTTATAATCACATATAGAACTAATTCTACCAAACCTCTAACTAACTTTTACACCATGTTACACTTTATGCTCAGTTCTCGAGTTTTTTTAGTAAGGAAAAGTAAAGAAACATTTTCAACAACATTTTACATCAAAATCAACCAAATCACCTTTCTATTTCGGTCGTTTTCCTTTCCTTTTCTTTTTCTGTCAATTTCCTTTTTTTTCCCCTCAGTGATAGTCGAGAACACAACATTTTTTGTTTCACTTCATTTCTTTACTTTTCCTTAAGTGATACTCGAAAACACAATGGTACACTAAGCTAGAAGTACTAATCAACAAAAAGTTGTACAATATATATGTTGTTTATTACGTAATGCTTCTTGACACATACTAGTAGTAGTAGTAAGCAACAAGATAGAATCATATAAGTAAAGAAACAATAATAAACATTGAAAGGGTATACTCACAAGTTGAAGAACAAAATTTGATCTCTGAATTATAGGATAATAATTATTGGTTGATGATGACTTGCTGACTTTCAGACCCATTAGTATAAAACAATGGTCAACGTTAAATATATAGTCAAAAATGTAAGTTAACTACTGACATACAAAAGTCGTCGGAAGACTTTGAGGGTGATCAGTTCAGTTGTGATTTTTTTAGGAAGAAGAGGAAGGACATAAAACATAAAAGTGTTACATTACATGGGTTTGGTTTCGAAGAAAATGTATGTGGGGCCTAGTTTTTGGTTTAATTATTGTATTTTTTTTTCTTCTTCTATTTTTTTAAAAACTTTTTGTTTCTTTAATATCCTGTCTCAAAATTATAGTGCGCATTTCTTTTTTAACATTTCTCAAAATAATTGTTCACTTTTCTTATTAAGTAAAAACCAGATAATATATTAAGGGAATAGAGAATATATTAGGGGAATATTCTTTTTAAGTGATCGAGATTTATAATTTCCCATATTTATTAAACTTTGTAATAATTTTGAGACGAGGGAGTATTATTTTTAGATTTGTACATCGGTACCCCTAAATTTACAAGTAACACACCCCTTTATTTTATTTTTTTACTTTTTATATTTTTATTTTATTATAAAACTGTGAAACTAAAAATACTATATAGAAAAACAAGTTAAAATTAGTAAAACACAAAAATTGCAAAGCATAAAACTATAAACAACTAATAAATTTGGTAAAACTGTTGAAAAAATGTACGAAAAATAAAATATAAAGTTTGACAAGTTAATCAAGTTTCGGCCAAGTTGTTTCTTTCAAGTCAAATGCTTGTGTGAGCTCATAGAGTTTGTGCTTGTAAAATAAGACTAGCCACTTACTTGCGCATTATCGCAGTTGGTATTTTTTTTTCTTTTTTTTTTCGGCGAGTAAATGTCTTTTGATTATAATTTTTTTAGCGAGCAATTTTATCGGTTGCACAGTTTGCTTGACAATAACTTTATGGGTAGTGAAAATTTTCGGTTAAAATAGCTTTAAGCAATAGTAATGAATGGATGATATTGTTGTAAATTAAGTACAAAAAGTGCCTAAACTTATTCACATTATTTTTATTTTATTTTGTAGAGAAATAATTGAGTAATTTATTTTTGGAGTTGTATTTTTTACTCACAATTTTTTATTATTTTTAGTAGTAGTTTAGCCTTTTATGTTGTGTTTATTTACATATATAGATGAAAAAAAAAAAAAAAAAAAAAAAAAAAAAAAAAAAAGTGAATCATGACAAATTAATGTATTAGTAAATTTGTTTAGAAAAACGTGAATAAATTTTAAGAGTAATTTAGTAAATTTATTATGCTCAAATTTTCAATAATTTCATCCCTCCCTTATATATATTATAAATAGCTTATAGCCTAAGCTTTGTGTAACACATAATTTTATTACAAGATCAAGCTATAATATTCTAACTAACTGCTAGCTTTTGCTAAGCATACACTAAGTATAGCTAGAAGTACTAATCAATAAAAAGTTGTACAATATATATGTTGTTTATTAATGCTTCTTGACACATATATACTAGCAGTAAGCATCAAGGTAGAATTATATATATGAATAAACAAATAATAATAAACATTGAAAGGGTATACTCACAAGTTCAAGAACAAAGTTTGATCTCTGAATTATAGGACTATAATTATTGGTTGATGATGACTTGCTGGCTTTTTGACCCATTATATAAAAATGGTCAACGTTAAATATATAGTAAAAACTGTAAGTCAACTACTGACATATGAAAAGTCGTCGGAACTAAGAATGTGGTTTTTTTGAGGAAGATCAGTTGTGTTTTTTTGGAGGAAGAAGAGGAAGAGACATAAAAGTGTATCATGCATGGGTTTGGTTTCAAAGAAGAATAAGTGGGACCTAGTTTTTGAGTTAATTATTGTCCTTTTTATTCTTTTCTTTATTTACTTTTGATTTCTTTAATATTTTCTTTTCTTTTTACATAAAGATAAATTAATTTGGTGAGTGATTTGCTTAGCCATGAAGTAGTCGGACTAAAATCTTTGTGCATGAAGTGCAAAAAGTATATGTATGAAATAACTTAACTCATACTAATATGCACTGTAAGTATGTTTGGAAAATGGAAACATTGACATAATTGTTTAATAGTCCAAACTTAATTTTGACTGACTTAGTCAAGTTTCGGTCAAGTTGTTTCTTTCAAGTAAAACTTGTGTGAGCTCATAGTGTGTGCTCTTGTAAAATAAGAATAATCGAGTATTTGCACGCACGTTGCGGTTGTGGGTATTTGTGTAACTTTTTTTTTTTTTTTTTTTGAGTAAATGTCTTTTGATTATAAGTTCTTTGGCGAGCAATTTATTGCGCAGCTGCATAGTTTGCTTGAAAATATTTTTAAGCAATAGTAATGGATAGATGACATTATTATAAATTATAACTATATAACAATAAGCGGGCTCTTGGTAGCCGTGCCAAAAAACAACAACACTGTAGCACTAAAATAACTAACAGTCGTTAGTTACTAATTAACGGCCGTTAGTTATTTAAAGACTGTTAACTAACGACTGTTATTTTTAACATTTTTTTT
>JARVZY010005540.1:0-29589 GCA_030686995.1 Artemisia argyi | reverse complement strand
TGTAAAGTTACACCAAAATCGTACTTAGGGTTTCTCCCAAAACTTCTCTCTTTAAATGTGAAAAATTAGAAAACTATATATAGGAAAAGGGGTCTAACGGCGTCAAGACCAATTAGGTGACGCCGTCACCTCGCCGCCAAAACAATCCTCGGACTGCCTAGATCTACATTTGACGCCGTCAAGAACAATTCATTTCCAGGCCGTCATGACTTTTACTCTTGACGCCCTACCTTCATGACGCCGTCAAAACTCTTCTGGGTCGTCATGGAATTTTACTCTTGACGCTGTCAGGAAACTACTCTTGACGCCGTCATGCACTGTTCCCAGCATGGAAAATTAAGACTTTGGCGTTTTCTTCACTTTTATGCTCCAAAAACGTCCGAATTGCTTCCTTTTCCAGATTTCACTCCCAAAGTACCTAAAATCACAAAAGGAACGATTTAGGGCAATATTTGATCAAATAAATTCGGATTCGGGCTTAAATGACCCCCTAAAAATGGATCATTTTTCGCCTCATCAATTCCCAATGACCTAACTCGTAACGGAGGTATCCTCTCCTTTTGACTAAGAGCACCAGCAACAACGTTTGCTTTACCAGGATGGTAGCGAATTTTCGCAATCATAATCGCTTAGCAACTCGATCCAACGTCGTTGTCTCATGTTGAGCTCTTTCTGATTCAATATGTGTTGTAGACTTTTGTGGTCAGTAAACACAACACACTTGGTTCCGTACAAGTAATGTCTCCATATCCTTAAGGCAAAAACCACAGCACCTAACTTCAAATCATGAGTGGTGTAGTTCTTCTCATGCTTCTTGAGCTGTCAGGAAGCATAATCTATTACCTTCTCTCGTTGCCAAGATAGGAGCACTACACAACATCTCCTTAAGTAATTGAAATGCTTCCTATTCCTTATCTCCCCATTCGTATTTAATGCTCTTCTGAGTCAATTTGGTCAACGGTTTTGCTATCTTTGAAAATCCCTCAATGAATCTTCGGTAATAACCGGCTAATCCCAAAAATTGACGACCTTCTGTTGGGGTCGTTGGTGCAGCCCAATCTTTAATCGCTTCAATCTTAGCAGGATCTACATGAACTCCTTGACTATCAATCACATGACCCAAAAATTGTACTGTCAGAATCCAAAATTCACATTTGGAGAACTTGGCATATAGCTTCTCCCTCCTGAGCAATTCTAAGATAAGCCTTAGATGCTCCCCATGCTCCTTTTCATTCTTCGAATAAATTAGAATGTCATTGATGAACACAATCACGAATTTATCTATGTAAGGCTTACACACCCGATTCATGAGATCCATGAATACCGCCGGTGCGTTAGTCAACCCAAACGGCATCACTTGAAACTCGTAATGCCCGTAACGGGTTCTGAAAGCCGTTTTCGGAATATCTTCCTCGCGAACTCGAAGTTGATGATATCCCGATCTCAAATTGATCTTCGAATACACACTCGATCCCTGAAGCTGATCGAACAAGTCGTCGATCCTCGGTAATGGGTATCTATTCTTCACCGTTAATTTTTTCAGCTCTCGATAATCAATACACATACGAAACGATCCATCCTTCTTCTTTACGAATAAGACCGGGGCTCCCCAAGGTGAAGAACTTGGTCTTATAAATCCTTTTTCGGCTAACTCCGCCAATTGTTTTGACAACTCTTCCAGTTCGGTGGGTGCAAGTCGATAAGGCGCTCGTGCTACAGGTGCAGCACCAGGTATCAACTCAATCTGAAACTCTACTTGTCTAGTAGGCGGGATTCCCGGCAAATCATCGGTAAATATATCAGGAAAATCACGGACTATAGGCACATCTCCAATGCACCTTTCCTTCTTCTCCTTCCCTCCTTTCTCAGAGATTTGAGCTAAGAAAAGGGAACATCCTTTTTCCATTAGCTTCGGTAACTTAGTGCAAGAAATGACTGCTAACCGGGATGGGCTCCTCGAACCTTTTCGATCTCCTTGTATACTTAGGATCTCCTTACCGTAAGGCACACGCACGATCTTCTCATCGCAAAGTATGTGAGCACGATACTTTGACAACCAATCCATACCAATGATGACATCGAAACTTCCTAACGTGACGGGTAGAAGATCTATGTTGAAAGGGTGATTCAAGAAATTTAACGTGCAACTGCGAATGATAGTCTTAATCCTTTCTATGTTTCCATTAGCTAACTCTACATCATACCCAATTCCTAAGGCCATCGGGGGTTTCTCTAGTAAGGGTGCAAACGTAGTGGACACAAAACTTCTATCGGCACCAGTATCAAATAGTATGGAAGCATAACGATTATTGAGAAGGAACGTACCAGTGACGACGTTCGGATCTTCTCCTCTCTCGTTCACGAGTGCATACACTCTCCCATGAGCAGCTCCAGCTTCCACACGTTGGTCCCCATTATCTTGTCGTCCACGGTTTCCCCCAGCTCCACGGTTTCCATGATTGTACCCATTACCACCCGATCCTTGATTTCCTCGGTTCCACGATTCCCTTCACTCATTCCTATAATGTCCCTTCTTTCCACATCCATAACAAGTAACGTCCGCCTTACTTCTCACTTCAGGAGCAGCTTGAACCATAGCAAGGGGTCGTGCTCTACAATCCCTAGCTACATGTCCTCTCCTTGTGCAATTTTGACAAATCACAGTACATTGTCCTGTATGATTCTTGTGGCAACGACCACACTTCGGTGCATCACCATTGTAGTTCTTCTTATTTCCATTCCTAATAACATAAGCTTTAGCTTGTCGCTTGTTTCGGTGATCATTACCCTTAGAGTGATGGTCTCTCTTTCTCTTTCCATTCTTATCCTTATCAGCTCCTTCCAATTCCAACGAATCCATTAGTTGTTGAGCAATTGTGATTGCTTCATGGATATTTGCAGGTCTAGCAGCAATCACATCATTCCTTGTAGCCACAGGCAACCCATCGGTATACCGCTCAATCTTTTGAGTCTCAGTTCTAACCATATCTGGACAAAGCAAAGCCAACTCCTGGTAACGACGATTGTAAGCCACCATATCAGTACCCTTCACTTTGTGATTCCAAAACTCAATCTCTAGCTTCTTTACCTCATTTCTTGGGCAATAAGTCTGAATCAGCAAGGACTTAAATTGCTCCCAAGTCATAGCATAAGCCACATCACTCCCAACAGAATTTCGGTAATTGTTCCACCAAGTTAAAGCTTCATCCTTGAAAGTAAAAGAAGCAAACTTTACCTTCGCAGTCTCCGCACAACCACTAACATTAAACACTGACTCAGTCTTCTCTATCCACCTGACCAAGTAGACCACTCCTTCAGTTCCACCAAACTCAATGGGTCCACAAATTTTAAACTCCTTGTAGTTACATCCATTATCACGAACAGGTGGAAATGTTCCAGCAGAATTGTTGGAATGATTTGACTCAGTTAGTAGTTTAGCAACTCGTTGCTCTACAAGTTGATTGATCATTGCTTGATCCACAGTAGGTGTGTTAAGTGGAACATGATCATTGTCTCCCTGAACATCAACATTTTGATTCCTGTTGTTGTGGTTAGTAGTGTCCAGGTTGTCAGGAGTAGGGGTTTCAACATTTCGAGTAGGACGGCGTCCTCGGCGACCAGGGGTAGTCACTGCAGGACCAGTTCTGGTAGCTCTAACAGGGTTTCTTCGTGGGGCCATTGATCTGAAACATCATACAAGTTCATGAGTCTCCGATAGAACTTATCATATGCTCAACAAGAATTAAATCAACGAAGCCAAGTCATGGAAAGAATATCAACGATACACCAAAAGATATCAATAAAGCGAATAGGGACTCTATTTCCATAACACCCAAAAACCACATAATACCATATAATAATAACCATCAACCATACAATAAAGATCTAACATCGTTCCAACTACCAAGAAACACAAAAGATAGTAATCATTCCAAACGAGACGAATAATCAACAGAAAATACATCAAAATAGGATAACTAGCTTTTCTAACCGAACACTCCTCGGTTAAGAAAGTAACAAGATAACATAGCTCAAACATCTAGCCACGCTGCTGGTGGAGGCCTCTCAACTCCTGTCTCAAGCTCTCTCCATAGTGATCCTAACTCCACACCATGGGTGTCGCTGTCTCTCTTGAGGTCAGCCACCTCCTTCTCCAGCTCGGCATTCCTTTGCCATAACTTGCGGTCGGCCTCTCGAGCTGTAATAAAACCTCGCTGTAAACTCCCAATATGCTCGTGAATCTCCATCAAACCCCTCCTCATCTCAGTAACTCTCCTCTCAACCGTAACCATATCAATCCTCAACTCCCCAATAAACTCAACGGTCACCCTATCGATCCGCTCAGACATACGTGTAACTCTCTCACCAAGATCCGTAATCTGAGCCCACATCCTACCAGTCTCAACTAACTCTGCATGCTCAGCAGAAACCTCAGAAGGTGCATCTGACTCAACGGGACTACCAGGTGGCAACTCAAATAAAAATGGATGGTCCGGTGAAACAGGCTCAATCGGATGTATAGGTGAATCAGGCTCCTCAGCCTGAGCTGGTGGCACTAACAAATCATCATCATCAGGCATCTCCTCCTCCTGAGGGTCATCCTCCTCCTCAGGGTCATCATCATCACCCTGCTCAGCCTCCTGTGGGTCATCAGCCTCATCCTCACCCTCGTACTCCTCCTCCTCCTCCTCGGAAGAGTACGTCATCAATCGTCGTCTCCTAACAGGTGAACCATGTGGAGATGGGGTAGGTGATCTAGGACGACGACGCAATGATGTAGGTGGTGCCTCTGACAGAAGAGTGTGAGCATCAATCTGTAAAGGTGGTGAAGTAGGGCGTACCGACATACGTGCCGTAGCTCGGTGGGCAAAACGTGGAGCCACACGAGCCAAAGCCTGATGAAGAGTAAGCTGCCTCGATGTACCAGGGAGCCCTAGAGAAGATGAGGGTCCCTGCGTAGATGCAGCAGGCGGTGCTGAAGTAGAAGTTGTCGGTGACACAGTAGCTGAATGCATGGCAACCTGGTAAGGATCATCAGGAGCCATGGTGAACTGTGCTGGGAATACCGGTGCAGTAAGAATATCCTCAACAACATCGGGCGTACGGGAGGCCATAGTCTGTGACAACGTCGTAGGGTATGTGTAAGTGTTTCAAAACAACTAAAGCGCGAACTCAAAATACCATATCAAAATCCTCATATAATCTTAATAAAGAATTTCAAATACCGCATTACTAAAATATTTATAAAACAATTAAACCATATAATTCCTCGAAACGCCATCTTATCACTAAATCAATATATCCCATATACTCAAGTCATCTCAAAAATCTCATTTCAATCATTATCTCATAATACCTCAAAATAATCGAAGATGCTTCGGCTTGGCGGGCTGGCAGGCAACGGTCAAGGATCGTTTTCTATAAAAATTCGGTTATAGTTTAGGTGTTTATTTACCTAGTTCTCTATAACCTTGGCTCTGATACCAATCTGTAACACCCCCAAAATTTGGTACATCGGAAGACTCAACAAGCTTTCGGGGTGCTACGGGGATTGGTATCCAACACAAGACATAAAAGAACGAGATAAAGTAAACATAAGAAAAACACAACCAAAATGGGGTTTTAAAGTTTACATTTATCCCAACATCATTCAGAGTCAGGCCCAAAAGAAATAAACGTAGGTCCAAAATTAAATATAAGATTTTTAGAAAAATAGATCCATAAACCAGGTGCCTTAGCCGAGCCTTCCAATCCATGCATCCAAATCATCACTTAATTACCTGAGAAAACGTGCTAAAAGTCAGCTTTCGCTGGTGAGATCATAGGTTTAAATTCATAATTCAATATAGTGGACATATACGCAAAACGCTTGCTAGCTATACTAGGGATTCACTACAGCCTGCGGATACCCTCCGCTCCATCATAAATACACGGATACCCTCCGTAATAAACCTGTGGATACCTTCCGCTCCATCATAAATACTCGGATAACCTCCAAAGTATCATAATCCTATAGGTGCACACTATAGTCAAATAATCAAATCCAATCAAATCAATATGTATGCGTAAGGATACGACATACCCAACATGCATAAGGATACGACATATACAACTTACCTAGATCTAGTCTAGGCCTCGTTGTGTAGCTTACCTAACTCTAGGTTAGGCCTCGCTCTTCCTAGTTTTATACGCATAGCAAGTTTTGAAAAGAATATAAAAGCGATAATAGTCCACATAAATAATTTGCACGTTTCTCACCCCAAGTATTGAAAACATAGTTCAAGAGTAAAAAAAGAGGCTATGACTCACCTCAAGTCCAGAAATCATCAATAAGAAATCAGTAGAAGTAAGATGTATAGTAACTCAAAAGACGGCAACTACGGACTCGGCACGACTTAACAATGTCAACTCGTTCAGAAATCATTTCCTCAAAATTGAATATTCCCAAACCCGAACGTATTCCATTTTTATTTTCCGAAAATCCATTTCTCGTATTAGTTTGGAGTTTGGCGTTTGGTATCCATACGGGTGGTGGGTCGACACAACTCAAACCAAGAAGACACAATGAAAGAAATAATAAACCATCTATAGGTCTAATATTAGCCCAATATATTATTTAAATAAATCATCGAAGTTTATCAAATCCGTTGATTTGGTAGTCCCCCATATTTATTTACGTAATATACCGTTCCAAGATTATACCCAACCTAAAGCACATAGCACAAAAATACTATATGGTACACATCGTAGTCCAATAAATTCCCTATATATACATCGTCAAATTGGCCAGATTCCACGAGATATATAGTAATTTATTATCCTAATACATGTACCACAACCTATGGGCATCGTGGGATACGATGCCCATTAATATACTCATTTTATATAGCCAAATAACTCAATTTAACCTGTCGATTAAATAAGTTACTTAGTTATAGAAAATATTTATATTAATCGTCATATATCCGTGACAACACAAAAGTCACAAATAATAACCCACTTGGACTCAAGTGACCACGACCCCGTATAACTCGATAGTTTTCCTCATTATATAAAAGATATTATTTTATTTAATATTTATTCAACGTCAAGAATTCCTCGTTATTTATAATATTTAATCGTAATAACGCTTCCAATAATATTACACTACTCTCGTAGCATAATATTTATAGTCCCGTTATTGTTATAATATTACTCGTGATCTTGTTATTATTAATATACGCATTTATATATTTATATAAACGTTATTCACGTCTATATATTTATATAAACGTTTATATTACCAATAATATTATTACGAGTTTTTATTATTTGCGTTTTAATTATAAATAGTTATCGAGTCATACGAAATGGTCACATGTCCGAGTCATCACTCTCGGCTCATTGTCCAAGTCCAAAGATAATATAATCAAGTCATAAATAAGTAATCCAACTCCGTCCAAATCAATCCCAATACACGTGCTACAACAATAGGGTCCGACTACGGCACCCGACTAACCTATCTCCGTCAATCTAAGTGACCGTCTCACAATCGGTCCCCACATTTACCACTTTCGTCAACACAACTCCAAAATATACCACGAGTCCATAACTCGTCATCACTTCAACATAATATTAGTAATCATACTAATATTCGCCAAAAACATAAACCATCAAATATATACGCGACACATGTCAAAATACAAATTCACGGGTCGACCTACCAAGTCAAGCCCGAGTCAAAGCTTCACCACGACTCGTTTGGGTCCCACCCGAGACCTTTATGGTCTCGGCTAGCTCTTGAGAGCTCGAACCAAAAATCAACCGACCCAAATGGGTCGTCGGCCTCAAATCAACCAACGAAAAAGAAAAGAAAATCCAATCATCCCATGTTATTCCAAAAATCAATATATCAATCCCAAACATCCACAAATCAAATATAAGGGCCAAAATAATCATCAAAGGCCAAGATTACATCAATCAAGAACACAAGCCGACAGCATTGGCTCTCGGTCGTGTCTCGACCCAATCGACCAAACCAAAACCCGGATATCAAATGCATAATATTATCAAAATAACATTTCCCATTTATTAATCTTCAAACCCAACAAGAAATATAGCTCGTGAGCCACGGATCTAAGCTCAATCGAGGCACACGACAAGAAACCGTGGCCACTCACCTCCAAACGATTCCAAATAACGTTTTCTTCAAAAACCCAACAATGAAATGATGGAAAAAGTGGTGTTTAGGTGGCGGTGGTGGTTAAAAACGAAGGTTAAGATGTTGGTGGGGCGCGTGGTGCACACCAATGGATAGATCGGAAGATTGTGGTTAAAATAGTGGTGTTAGTTTTGTGGTGAGGGTGGTGGTGCGACGGCGGTGGCCGGCCAAAAGGGGCGGCGGCTAGGGTTTTGAGAGAGAGAGAGATGGGAGATGTGGTGTTTGTATGTTTTGTGTTGTGTGTGGTGACAAAAACCACAAGGACGGTTTTGTAGTAATACTCTTTTTATTTATTATTATTATTATTTTTTCTTTCCTTTACTTAGACAATAATAATAATAATAGTAGATAATAATAATAAAAGTATTATTAATCTTTAAGGTTAAGGTGGCTAGGTGTAAAATACACGGACCAAAACGCGAAACTCGTTTAAAATCATTTAATATCTCACGAGACATTCCATAACTAAATATATATATATAGTCGAATCCGTAACTCAAGACATAAAATTTTAGTTAGGTTATCCTAGTGCCGGAGTCAACGTAGTGCCAATAAAATCTCGAAATAAATTCTCGTCACATCAATAATCCAAATTGATTCCATAAAAATATTAAATATAATCAGCCACCATATAGGTTTTACAAGTTCGCTACGAATAATCTCAAATATAAATTTAGAAACGAACTTTTACGTAATGCGGGTTTTAAAAATGGCTACCTAATTTGTCAGTTGTCACAGATTCAGTTTAACAGGTAGGTAATATAACATCCCGTAAAATTTTCCTACGATTAACACGTTATTACAACATAAATTAACCATTTTTACCAATAACAAAAATTTTTTTATATATATACTTTGTCAATTAAAACGTTATTCACTCTTACCTTGAAACGACGTTTACACCTGAACCTTAATAACCTAGATACCATACATAACTTAAAACGTTGATACTTAATAATTATACGTTTCAATAATTAACAAATACAATTTATATAAATCCCGGGCCTACAAAATTCCCATGTGTACTCACTAATAATAACGGACCCTTTATTCTTGGCTCCCTTCCTTTGAACCTGATTCACTAATGAACTCACCAAGCTCCATGGCCTAAGCACACCTCTAACTATTATTTTTACAAGTCACAAGTACATATTTGATTTGGCTCGGTTGATCATAACTTTTACACACGACATACCTCTTAAATTCACAACTCTATTTTCCATGCTTCTAAGAACCATGAATGACAATTGTTATCAACTTTCAAATATAATTACTATACTAGAATATTGATCAAGTTAAGGCACCTTACACGTTTCATCTCAAATTAACACAAATAGTAATGACACTTCATATAAATTCTAATAAACCACCAACTTTCTGTAACGAATTTAAATCCTAATTTTAAGGCTCTTCTGGTCCGAACCAGGAAAAGTGTAAAACACGAAAGTTGTCCGAAATAATGTTTTACGTCTAGAATCGCAAGATTTTAAACCAAAAATGAAATTCTAGGCCGTTATCTGTAAAATTACGACCTGGACTCAACTTGGGTATTACTACATTTACCTTCTTACACCTTCACCTTCCTCACATTGCTACTCCCTCAAATGAAGCCTATAGAAACCATGTTACATTCTTACAAGTTTACTTACACACTCTACCTTCCACCTCTAACTCTCCCCAATCCAAGAGTAGCCACATATTTGAGATACTTACACACTCAATGTCATACAGGATCCTTGCACATTTCATCATTGAATTCCAATCTTGTATATAAACTTACATGCAAATCATTCACTAACACATTCAAACGCAACATATTCTTTCTTTTTCTTGCTACTATCCATCGAGAAGAAAGAAAAGAAAGAAGCAAGGCACATGGATACTAAATATGTGAACTTTCCTCTCCATATTATACGTACACAATCACTCTCATATTTCCCAAACTATAAACGAAACACAAACAACTCCTTCCCTTTTGCTACTGTCCCACGAAAAGAGCAGGTCGTGGTCTAGTCTTCAAGTTCTAAATTCTCTCCAGTTCTAAGGTGTGACGGGTTAAAAGGTATGAGGCTTTGGAGTTATGGCTTTCTCGTCGCCCCTCGTTCACTTTCGTTGTTCCTCACCACCTTTTTGGTGTAGTAAGCTCTAATCCATTTTCATAACTTATTTCATTATCTATGTCTATTTCCATCTTACTAATTTGGCCTAGCTTTCGTCATATTTATTTGTACTCTCGTTAATCATCCTTGCACAAAGTGTGGCAAACTAAATTCTTGCATGGCTAGGCATGAGGTGGTGTAGTAAAATGATATTAACATTTACGTATAATAAGTCTTTGAGACATAATCCAAGTCACGTAACGTATTCGACTTGCACTATATATAGGCATATAACGAAAAGCTCACTTCAAAACCATCCTAAAACAAATTCACGTGTGGCCAAGCAACGAAGAAAACATCAACGTTTTTCATAAACAAAACCCACGATTCAGTTTTTGCTGAATAAAAATGAACAACAAATTTAACACAGTTAGAGAATTTAATTAAATATACCTAGACACAAAGAATAACACAAGATCAACACTAGCTCAGTTGGCTATGCTATTTGGTTCCCATCCCAGCGACCTGAGTTCGAATCCCATCAAAGGCAGTTTTGCTACTTTAATCATTTTTGCACATTTTGACAAGCTCAAACCTTCCAAATTGAACAACATGCCACTTTCTTAAAAACATTAATAAGGTTTAAAACTTATAATTATATTTACACTTTCAGCCCTTGACTTTGAACCACTTATCATTTTCTTAAAAAAAAAATTTAAGTTTGTAAACATATTTATTTTGAACTGGGTACGAAAATCATTTAACTATTGGTGTTAAAAGAGTAACTTTGTATAACTTAAAAGTTTACATAGAAACTTAATTATGTTTGACAAGTTAATATTTTATGACTATATCATAGTAACATATACCGAGACCTACATTTTGAGGCGATAATGAAGTAATACTCATAAATAACTATATATTTCTGAGTATATATAATTTATAACGTAAATTATATAACTTGACGTTATTATCGGTTAACTTGAACACACGTTAAGAAATGATTATACATACAATAAAACTCATCGGTTCACTTAACCAGGCGTAAACATGCAATTACTATAATCATTCACCAACTTTTGATATATATCATTTATTTATAACGAGAAATATATAAATATTAAACGATACTTATACATAAAGACAAGTTATATTGTATATAACTTGCACTTGAACTATTAAGCGTTTTGCCATGCAAGCCACCTCTGCCACAAAAGTCATTTTGTCATCGAACACTATTCAAATCACGATTCTCGATAAGTCGAACTTATCTCGGACTTCCATATCATTCAGGTTATCTTGAAGTCATTTCCATTCTACCTCTGACATTACGTTATCTATGCCTATCATAATCCTCAGGTGAGTCATAGCCCCTGCTCTTACTTGTTTTACAATGGTTTATAAACGTTTTTGGGGGAGATACATGTTTAACTACTGTTTTTACTTTTACAAGTATTCATTAATTAAATACAGGACTATATAACATATAAACTTTACTAGTTTACACATTTTTATATCTCATAAGGAGATACCTGCTATAGACATGATTACAAGTGATTTTTCAACGATATGCTATATTTGATCTCTATTGCCTAAGTACCTATTACCAAAAGTCCCTCGATCATGTGCCTTAATCAGTTGCAGGGTGAACGTAAATAATTGTGGATAGATCTATTAGGGATTGACAATCCCCATTTGGTCGCTAGAGGAAAGCCACCAATGCACTTTATTTGATTTCATAGGTTACTGGTAAATACCTATCCTGAGGGCCACTATTTCGCGTCATTATTATGGTTATTTTGATGTCTGTTAATCGTTGCGTGTCATGAGCTTAGGGCAATAGAACGGTAATAATGTAGCACTACAATGACTGATGTTAGGGGCGTACAATGCTGTAGCCCACTATTTTATCAAACCCCGAGATTATGTTCACTATATAGCAGGAAAAACTACTAATAATTGGCAAACGAACTAATATTTTGGTGTTGACCCGATTAGGTCAAACAAACTACTATTTTGGTGTTGACCCGGTGAAGGGCAAACCAATGGATTAATTTGTATAAAATTGATTAAGGAAATCACTCATTTTTTGATTTTGATAAATCAACGATTTAAGCTATGAACATTATGGATTTACTCACACTTTAATTTGATAATCAGCTGTTATTATAACTACTATGGACTCACAAACTCTTTGATTTTTGAAATCGATATTCGAAACTATAAACTCTATGAACTCACCAACCTTTGTGTTGACACTTTTAGCATGTGTTTATCTCAGGTCCATAATGAGCAAGGATGGCAAGTAGGAGTACAGATACTTATAAAGGCTATAAATTTTCCTATCATTCAAAAACTTATTTAATAAACTTTGGGACAAAGGGGGACCTCTTTTAAAACTCTGGTGTTTATATTCGAATGATAGATCTTTAAAATGACTAAAATGACAAATCATTTTCTACTAATAAACTGTGCGCTATGAAGTAACACCTAATCTAATTTCCGCTGCATGTTTTCAAAACTGGGGGTGTTACACTAACTGTTTACCTGCAGCTATACATCATCTCCATGGCGATGGATTCCACATGCTCACACATGTATCTCGACGTCAAAGGAAAGTTCTCACAAAGATCAAAGCAAAGAAATGTTCAAAGAAAGATTCTACGCAATGTGAAAGAATCTACAGAAGTAAAGTGACAAAGATCTGTGTGAAAGAACGGTAACAACAAATGCATGTATCACAAAGACTGAAGATGTATGAGCATGTTGGAAAGGTGTATAACCACCAATGTCAAAGAAGTGACGAAAGGCAGATTGCTCCACATCACAAAAGAACAAAGAACGATGAAAAGTCAGTTATCAAAGATCACAAAGCATGAAGGAACAAAGACTAAAGACTATTCTACTATGACACACAATGTTCAACAACAAAGAAGACAAAGATCTAATCACGTGGAGCATCATTCGAATGACCACCCCTTAGGGGGAGATTGTTAGCATTAAGTATTTGATTAGAAAGTGATGGTCATTCTCATTGTTAATGTATGTTGTGTCGTTAGCTAGAATATGTATTAAGTTTACAATATTGGGCGTTGGACTTGGTTAAATAGCTAAGTATATGTTTTATAAGCTTAATGTAAAAGAAAGAAACCAAGTCCATAAGCCAAAGCCCATGAAAGTCCATCATCTTTGTAAACACTATAAATACCCCCACACCTCCTCACTTGAGAGGTTGGTTGCTTAGGGGATAGGTTAGAGTGTGTGTAATGTTGTGTCTTATTAATATAAGTTCTCTCTCTCTCTCTACTCTCTCTCTCTCTCTCTACTCTCTCTCTCTCTACTCTCTCTCTCTCTCTCTACTCTCTCTCTCTCTCTCTAAGTAATTCACAAAATTCATAACTGAAATGGTTAGTTCTATGGTCCTACAAGATGGGTTTATGGCTTTCCCTATGTGTAATTTTAGACTTAAATGTGCCATGCATAGTTGTTATTCTCTCCTAGCTCAGCTCCTAAAGGCAGGTAAGGCCGGTCATATGAATGTAGGTACATACATATATGGCTGACGTGGGATGAGGTGTTCATTGGAATTTATTGGTTATATGCCAAAGCAGAAGAATTTGCAAGGCCACTGACTTTATGGTGTAATCTAATGGTATTTACGATGAAAGTGTACCTAAGGATGCATGATAAGACTAAATATGCCCGATTGGTATTGGAGTCTCGATCTCGACCCTCACAGTTGTCTTTGGGAGGCAATTGGTGTGGTAAAAATGTAAAATACTTACCCCAAATACTATTACAAGGTTAGTTACGCCTAAGTGTGGTGCCTTCTAATGGTATAATATAGATCCTTGTGTACTAGACGAAATGATAGGGTATAGTAGGTATAACGATAAAATGATTGAATTACTAATTGTCTTTGTTAAAATATTAGATGTCATATTACAACATGATGCGTTGTTATTCAAAACCTCTTGGCTGGTCTAATAAGTCACATCATAAAAGATACACATTCATCGATAAGGTGATATCCAATGAAAGACCAAGAGTGCCTAATCACCTGATTTATCGTGGTGAAACGATGACTAGGTCACCTCATTTTCATGAGTGTGTGACACCCAATGCTCCTTGGGATATTCATCCTGCATCAAGAACTGTCGAGATGTTTGCCTTGACGTATGGGTTAAAAATTATCACATGCGTGTAGGTACATCTTTAAGGTTTCACTTTACAATAATGGAAGGACTTATCAATAGTCTCTGAAAGATTGGAAGCCCTGTGAGCGAGGCATTTGGAGTGTTTTGTATAATTCAGTCTTTACTTGTTGAGTACGATTTGTACGTGCTCAAATACATAAAGACTTGTGAGGAACCTTTGCTGGTTGAGCTTTACAAGTTGTTGTGTAAACCTGAGGATAACCTGATGGTCAAATCCTTTAGGAAAAAGAGGAGAATATCGGTGGTGGTGATAACCGATTGAAGTAAATGTGGTGAATGTATTTTTTATATAATTTTATGGATGAGTGTGAGAGTACGTGCTGTGAGATTTGCTTGTCTTTTAAGTGATTTATTTAAGTATTTTTGTGATGTAGAAGTGAATGCTACTAGTATTATTTATAGGCAGTCTGGTAAAATGGATGTTTGTTTTGAGTAATAAATTTAGTTTCACCTCTAAGTAAATAAAATAAGATTCAATATTTACTTTTGTGTCTTAAGATATGACTAACGTATGTTTTATTTATCTATTAGTGATACACATTTTTGTCACTATGGATCTGTTGAATAACCTAGATTGAGTGGATACTACATTGAACATGGTCACTAGCTAGCTTATTTTGTGATGACCTCACTAAAATTAGTGACGAATATTGTTGTCAGAAAATTGCAGCGACGACCAAAGTTCTGATCACGAAACTGGTTTAGTGACTTATATCTCCTATAGTGACGAACTATATGATGTCACTAAATACAGGTTTTCTTGTAGTGATAACACATAGATCTAAACATGTAACTAGGCATCTTATTAAGCATTCGAGTAAAACTTTGAGTTGAAGAGCATGTGATACTTTGATTCAAATACGTCGAATTTGATAATTAGGTGATACTAAATTTTACCCAAACAACCTTCAATTAACATGTTTAATAGTATTACATCATAAATTCATAACAATTACGAATTTGCAGTGACGTATCTATTTATATCTAAGAGGATTGGGTACGGTTGAGCCGTGGAGCTCGTGTCGTGGGAATTTTTTGCTGCCACGTCAGCAAAAAGCTCCACGGCACCAGAAATCCCACGGCACCACATTTCATGGGTATCCGTTGGCACAAGAATTTCTGGTGCCATAAGCCGTTTTTTTTTTTTTTTTTTTTTTTTTTAAATAAAACATACACAATATTAACTAAAATAAACTCCATTAATTAAAAAAAAAATACATTACATTACAAAAACACACATTACAATTTGAAAAAAAAAAATAGCATAAAAAACCACAGGGACTAAAATTGTCAACACCAAAAAATATAAAAGAAAATCACAAGGACTAAAATTGCATGTGTACCAAATTTGCTTTCTTCCTCCTTGCGCTGCCACCTAAAAAAAAAAAAAAAAAAAAAAAACAAACAGCACAGCATGGTATTTGAAATCTTTTGGAACCATGCTCCCATTTTCAAAAAATGTCACTATTTCAAGCCAAAAAAAAAATGTCGATGGCGCTGAGCCGTGGGTACGGCCCGAGCACCGACGGCGCCACCACCGGTACAGTGCGCCGTCGGTTTTGTTGGGATGGTGGTGATGGCGCCACCCACGGCGCCACCGTACCCCATGCTCTAAGAGTGCCAAAAGTTCTTTATAGATCCAACTTTTACCATAGAATCCATTAATCAATCTTAACCACTTTTTTTTTTTTTTTTTTTCTTTTTTTTTCTTTTTTTTTTATCAAAATAAAAAAAATAAACTTCCACCCTTTTTTTAAAATTTAAATATTTCGCTAACCGTAAATCGTCAAGCTACAAAAAAAATACCATCGCGACGAGAATTAAATGATCTTCTATAGATATGCATTTTTATATACTTTCGACGATTTTTTTTTTTTTTTTTTTTATTTCCGCCCAGAAAAATCATATATGATTCGTAAGAATCGAATCATATATGATTTTTTACGAATCATATATGATTTTATACGAATCATATATGATTTTTTCTGGGCGGAAATTAAAAAAAAAAAAAAAAAAAAAAAAAAAAAAAATCGTCGAAAGTATATAACAATGCATATCTATAGAAAGATCATTTCATTCTCGTCGCGATGGTATTTTTTTGTAGCTTGAAGATTTACCGTTTGCAAGATATGTTGTTTTGAAAAAAAATGGAAAATATAAATTGGTGACTATGATTGATTGATAGGTTCTATAACATGTATGAGTTTTTCATGAATCTCAACTTATTTAAAAGTACGACATTGTCTCAGATAATGTTAGAATAAAGCATTTGGCATTTAAAATATAAGTTGACATTTCAAAACCAAGAATTTGCTTGGCAATCATAAAACAGTTAGAGTTATTAACAATAAATTTTTTAATTTATGATAAATGAGAAAGTCGATCGGATATGTGTATTATTAGAGTTCGAGTGGAACTCGTTTCAAGCATGCATGTGAATTTAGTAAAGCGTAGAACACGTTATAGATTGCAATACGTGTGTACTTAAGTCTTGAAAAAATTTTGAACCTCTAGCTTTACATGTGAGATTTTCTCTCACCCAAGTTGGGATCAAAATCGGATATTTGCAATTGGCTCGAAATCAGCTTATCTCAAAATTAAGGCAGGCTATTGGCTTTTCAAGGCGCTTCTGTAGCTCGTTAGCCAATTTTTTAAGAAGCAAAAACGACTAAATTTTTAACCAACAATATTAGATAATTTGCTTTTATACATTACGTACCTAACATGTATTAAATCCCTTTTACTACAATATATAGTGATCGAAAACATTATTTTCTATAATAATATACTTGACAATAAACTTAATATAATATGGGTTTGTGTAATAATTAACGTTGCATGTTAAAGCTAATATGTTGAAGAAGAGACCAAGTCTAGTGACTTTGTTATTTATGAAAAGAAATATTAATTTTCTTGTTGATATAAATAATGCGTAAAAACGTTATTAATATTTTTCGATATTCTTATGTTTTGACGATCACAAAATGTAAAATCATTAAACATAAAATCATTACGTAAATAAGTATTTAGTGACAAAATATCATTATATCCAACTAATTCACTTAAGGTATGAATAAACAATTGTCTAAAAATTTTATGATCAAAGGAAGGTTTATTTACAAATTACAAATTATATAAAATGGTATAAACATTTTATATATTTAAGAAAAACATTTTTGGTAATTAAAGGAAAATGTTTATTTCATAATAAGTAAATGAATTCAAATTTTTAACCAAATTCAGTTAAATTTTCACCAAATAAACTTTTCCCAGAAAGGACAAAAAGTTCAGGCCGTTACAGTGGGTGGCCCCCTTAATTATAAGGGGCGGCCCCCTTAATTTTAAGGGGGGCCAGCACACAATTAAGGGGGCCGGCATACGCTCCTCTGTCAGAACTCTTTGCCTATAAATACTGGTTCAAATCTAAAACTTTTTCCTCATCTTTTGCACTAAAACTTTCTGTTCTAATTCTCTCAAAACACCTTTCTAAATCCTTAGATCATAAACATATTAGTTCTTGTTTCAAGTGATCCAATCCTTCATCATTCAAAGTGCAAGAGAAGAATACTCCTCCAACATCTTGTTAAGAAGTATTGTAGGCTTGTGTACTTTATAAAGGTGTAGAAGTTGTGTAATAGATAGATCTAGGTGTGTTAGTAGTTGTGAATATAAGTAGTTGTGTTGGGTAGAAGTAGAAGTAGTGTTGTGAAAAAGAGGTAGTGAAGTTGTGTAGTAGTAGTGGTGTGTATAAGTTGTGAAGAAGGTGTGTAGTGGTGTGAGATTGGTTATAGCTACTATTAGGACTTGACATTTAACTTAGTGTCATAAATTGGTGTAAGCAAAAGTTGTGTAAGGTTTTCTCCGCCATAAGGGAGCTTGTTGACGTAGTGAAGAAAACTCTCGAGTTAGGTGCTCGGGGAGTGGAGTAGGGCGAAGAGGTGCTTCGTAGCCGAACCACTATAAATCCTTTGTCTTGTGGTGCGATCTTTCCATCTCTATCTCTTTACTAATTTACTTATATTGTTGTCATTTTATTTCGTAGATATTAGTATATATATAAGTGTTGTTCATTGATCTCACATAAAACTAAAATCGATTATTTTGCAAACAAAGTTTTTATAAAACCAAATTGACAGAAAACTATTCAAAACCCCTTTTAGTTTTCCACATTTCTTTTATTCTTTTACCGACTTCGTTTCAAATTAAATGTCCAACTTATATATTACACTTATCATATTTTATTAAAGATAACAAATGTTGTTGACATGTATTAATTAATTATTTTAACACGCAACAAAAAAAACTATATCAAAAAGAAAACTTTTAGATAGTCAAATGCCTAACAACTTGATAACATACAATGAGATTATTTTTACAGTTGATGATTTAAATAAATTTTTTTATATAATTTAAATAACTCCCAAGCTCGCAAATGCGAAAAAAATAATATATTAGTTGTGGGCCCCACACTTCGTCACGTAAAGCCATTGACTTTCTTCATCAAAAGATTTAATGACATGTTTAGGGTGGCAAACTTTTGGCGATGACATGTCATCACCAAAACTTGTAATGATGATTTTTTTGACCTTTAGCGACGGCTCGTTGTCAAAGGCGGCAAACGTTGTAATGACACCACGCTTTCAAACCTCTTGAAAATTTGTGAATGAAAAAGAAGGTTTAATATATGGGTTTTGCTAATGATAGCCTTAAGGGTGGTTGTTAAGAGTTTGATTTTATTACATATGAACAAATGAATGATTTTTATTGGATGATATTTTCGATAAAAGTTGATGAAATCCCTAAAAATCTGGATATAGATCAAATACTTCATTCTCATTGGGTGAATTAGTTTCTTACAACAAATTGTAATAAAAATGATCATATTAATGACAGCCGTAAGGGTTTTCGTTAGCAAAACCCTTAATATATTTATCTAAAACTACATATCTATTGAAAGAGATTATATATATTACATATAACGATGTGAATGCAAAAGAACTTGTTTGTTTTATTTATTTATAGTTCTTCTAGGTAAATGTTTATCACAAGAACTAGTTTTCTTGACGATATTTCCAAAATGTATGTTGCTTTGAGAGTTGAGACTTATGTCGTTTCCTACTTTATAACTTGTTACTGTTTACCATCTGAACCATCATCAATATGTTTAATCGGGTTACCCAAAAAAAGAAAATGTTGACCACCAATAAGTTGGCTCAGTGATGTTCTTACATGATGTCTTAAACTCAAACTCTTTTAGGTTCACATCTTGGGATACTCACTAGTCAAGGAAATGAAAGGAAAAAGTAACAGGAAAACCCGGTTAGGTCGTATAAATTTGAGTCAAATACTAGCTATTTTTGCTTAAACTAAACAGAGAAAATCCCATCCATTTACCCGTCAACATGTTACTATTCTAGTTTTAAGGGTCATCTCCCTTCCATGCTATAGAAACTCATTGTTGGTATTTTGGTGTCAGCGCCTCTAATTCGGCTCTAATTTGAAATGATTCATTATTATATCTTGCATTCTACAACAGAAACAATGATATCTTGTTTGGACAAAAAGAAGAGATATATTCAGAAAAACAACGTACCAACCATCAATCAAAAAACAAAAAAACAAAAAACTATTTTAGAATTAAAACGATATATTTACACGTACTATATATATATGACTATAACACATGCAAGCATGCAGGCTGTTCGGAAGGATGAAAACATATAGTATACATCGGCCACAAATTCCACAATGATCAAAAATGAACAAATAAACATGTCGTATAAGAGTTTACTTAGTAATGTTGATTCGAAGAAAAATTGACATCATTCTAGGTTAACAGTGTTGTCTTGGGTATTGGGTTTCATAGAAAAGTTTCAATTCTTTCTCCACATGTACAGATGAGTTTGAAGCCATTTGAAGATTGGTTAGTTTCGGTGTACTCCTTTTTGGTCAATTAAAGTTTTTAACTTTCTATAGAGTTTGTTGCTTCTTGTGTGTTTGGATGAAGTATTTTCATTTGATATATTCTTGAGTAATCATTTAGTCCATATTTTGTTTTCATGTAAAACTCTTTGAATAGGTTATATGTGCCAGTGTGCAGATCTACAAGTGAAAGGAAGTTGTCCGAGTGTTTGGCACATGGGATCTCATATGTCATGTGTTGTGTTTGACACAAGGGATCTAGATTGTTTAGTGTAGGTTTTGTTCTTTTTGTTTATGTTGGTCTGTCGTGAGGTCTTTTCTTTTCTTTTTTTCGGGTCTCATCTTTATCAGCTTGATGAGGAGTTTGGGATGCATTTAGTTTGTATCTTTTTCTTTGTTGGAGTTATATAATTCTGTTGCCTTTCAAAAAAAAAAAAAAAAAAAAAAAAAAAAAAAAAAAAAAAAAACTCTTTGAATAGGAAGAAATGAGAGAAAAGTTAGTGACATTGTGGTTTTATGTTTTAAAAAGAAACAAAGCTACCAAAAAATAAAGTTTCAGTTGTAAAAAAACAAAGCTTTAATTGCAACCCAGAAACAAGGCTACAATTGCCTATTTGCGCAACTTTCCTTTAATTTGTTATCATCGTAAATGTCCCATAAAAATACTTGAGAACATAACGTTAGTGTTGTGTGATCTTTTACTTTGAAACATTAACTTCTAGTATGTTATGTCCGGAAAATTTACAAATTAAACCAAATATGTCTTATATCCTTATAAATGGTTTTTAGTCTAATGCATAGAAAAAGGAGAAAAACAAATGAATAATACGTTTGACTATAAAGAATTTCATTATACATTTTATTGATCCGCTATTAAAATGCTGTGAGAATCATCCTATATGATTAATAATTTTAAAACACGTAAAATGTGTATCAATTTACTTTGAAGCCCTTTGGGTTCATGCCTATATATATGCATGGATGGTATGAAGTAAAATGTACCACATCAACATATACCTTGAAAACACATACATATATACATCTACTAACATTTAGATCATAATGGTATATCTCTTTCCTTATCTTATGCTTACTCTTTACGTCATTTTTGCTTTGTTATGCTAGTATCTTTAATCCGTATATGTAATATACTACAGGTTAATAATGACGTGAAAGTTGGAGGATGGGGCGGCAACGGTGGAATCGACCCATTTACGTTCACATTTCCTGATAATAGTAATCTTTCGATGATCAAAATCGTTAGTAACGGACAATGCGTATATTCAATCCAGTTCACTTGTTTGAATCAACAAAACAGACAAGTCAATTCTCCAGTATATGGAGGCGATTTTGATGATGGTAGACCTGAAATTGTAAGTGCACCTTATAACATCTAACTATTTATTTGTATCTACACATAAAATCCGTCTTCTTATTTTTATAATTATTAATAATCAGCTTCAACTTGGTTACGGGGAGCACTTAACTGAGATTAGCGGAACCTTTGACCAATATCAAGGTCTTACCGTCATAACATCTTTGTCTTTCAAAGTTGGGAGGAGAGTAAATGGTCCATATGGGAGAAAAACTGGGACTACATTCTCACTGCCTGTGGTTAGAGGTAAGATCACAGGATTCTTCGGAAACTATGGAGATTACCTAGACAGCTTGGGAGTACTTATTCGACCCCTTAATTAACAAGGCTCGCTGAATCCAATGTTCAACAACAGGCATGCATGCATGATGTGGTTGGAATTGGTAAGTATTCAAGTATAAGAAGCTTAATTAAGATCGAGAATGTGTTAACGAGTGGTGTTTTCTACTAGCTAGAAATGCAACTCCTTAATATGTATTATATGTGATTTAATATTTTCCTTGTCATTTTCTTAATGTTGTGTGAAGTAACTATATATACGTATTGAGTCATGTACTATGTTGAGTCACGATTGGAATAAGCACTATGTCGTGCAATCTTTAATTATTTTCTTGTACTCCGATCTTTAAAGGCTTCTAATGGATATTTCTATTTTGTATAGTTAACCTTCTTTTTTTTTTTTTTTTTTTTTTTTTTTTTTTTTTTTTTTGCATTAACTAAATTTATTTTAAACATCTATTTAACATGGAGAATTCACGAGTCATGACATTAGACATGAATACAAAACATCCGGTTTATAAACTTATCAAGTTGAGCTTTGTAAACTTAAAAGCACTCTTAAACTAGCTTGTTGTAATTCAACATTTGGACAACTTATTTATTATTACTCGAAAAAATAGATCTCCAAAATCATAGACTAATATTCAAGACTTCAAATGATACAGATATTACATATACACTTCAAACATACTTCAAATTATTTTTTATGATCTCATGGTTCTATTAGCGCCATCATTGTCTGAGAACCAAAATGTACATATAATAGCTTTAAGACTTTTAGTTAATAATAAAAGATTTTTATTGCCTGGTAGCGTTATTATTCTGTATAGTAGGTTTTGTCTTTTATAAAAAAGTCCAACTTCACAAAAAACGTGATGGTTATTTACTTTATTTATCTTAGTTGTTGTTTAACACAAGGTGTTATCCTAACAAACATTCACATTAATCCTCTTTGTATTGTAAAATATTATTATTGTGCTTATAGCTATTCATTCTAATCTTTAGTAACAAGTTAGAGTTTTCTTATTATCCTTATAAATACCTTTTAATTGTATCTATGATAATAATTTAATAAGAACCATCTCCTTTCCCCTCAATCTCTTTACTCTTGTTATCTATAATTTATAACACGTTATCAGCATGAAATCTCTTCATAATTTTTTAATAACTTCACGACAAATAAAAGAGTGAAGCAGATTGTGTTTTTTTATTCAACCTCATGACGCATCATAGGTCAAGGTACTTTTTTTTAACTCTTTTAATTATATGTTGATAAATTATCGTCAGTTAAGTTTTTCGTTTTTTAATCTTTTGTCAAAAATCGATAATCATTGATGTAAATTGAAATAGTTTTAACCGGTTAATACAATAATTTAATGGTGAAAACTCATTCAACAAGTTAGAGATTGAAAAGCCTAGAATATATACATTGACATTGCTCATATTAATATTGTGTGTATATATGGTTGTTTAGCGGTGATCATATTATAAATATTGACTTTTAAAAATCCTTTAATATCGTAATCATTAAATGGCGTTTTTATTTAAAAACCTAAAATGCTCTTCATTCACCGTTGTTCTTTTACGGGCCGGGGTCGAACATTATTTTACTAATCATAACAATGGTAATCATCATCCTCGTCAATGAGATCGTAGTCTTGTGTTGTATTCTCCATGTTATTCTTTCTTGATGTGGTACGCTTAAACTTCAATGTCACCTCCGCATCGTTAAAAATCTGTAGAGAAAATCATTGATTAGTAGTTAAATTTTTGGTAAGTTATAAATTTCACGGGTTTTTTTATAATGTGCTTTGTAATTGTGTTATTTGGTTGACTAACTTTTACCAAGGGAAAACTTATCGTCAAAGTATATAAAAATTTCTTGTTACAACATCAACCATTTTCAATATTAAAGTATAAAACATCTCATAAGTTACACGGATTAGGAAAGATATACTTTCATAAAATTAGGTACGAATCAAATACTTCACTTTCTTAGGGGCAATAAGAATTATGATCTCGTACGTGTACCACTTTTATATTCATAACTATAAGTTTTAAAATAATTGAATTAATAACCGTGTATTAATAAGTTAAGAAAAACATAACACAAACATCATTTCCTTTTAGTTTCCACATAGACTAAAGATAATAATATTCATTATTTTGTTTTAGACTCATCATTTTAAGAATAACCCAATAATGAACATGAAAGCAGTTAATGGAGCTTTACAGAATCATTACAACGTCATTTTACTAAATTTAACAAATGCAAGAAAGCAAAGAGCTAAACAACATAATTACTACCAAGACCATAACATCACAAACAAACCTCGACCCGCTTAGCTAGACAATAACCCATACAAATATCAAGAGATAGAACTGCAACAGATTGTAGGACCGAGCGAAGATGCAGCTAGTTGAGATACCAAAATTCCCAAGAACATTTAGCTTGACCACACTCGTTTGCGACACTCATTGGTTTTGTTTATGCCTCAAATATGCTTCTATATATAGTAGCATTATCAAGAAGTGATTTTTAAAAAGTTTTATGAACTATGTTGTTGAATGAAACAATGAGTTTCTAATGAGATATATGCAACTCGTTCAACTATTAGTCCATTCCTCAAAATGAATGTGATGATACATCAACATATAAATCTCCATTCCTTCAAGGGAATGTGATGAAATGATCAACGTATAGATCTCCATTCCCTCAAGTGAATGTGATCATATAACGATAAATGTTTTACGATCATTTATCAAGGTCATGGATATGGTCGAAGTATATGAAATATGACCAACCACTACAAGTGGCAAAAATAAGAACGGAGCAAATATAATGAATATTTCGTGTATGAAAAATACAAGTGTGTCAAATAAATTACATGTTATCTTCATAGATTTAAGAGTCTATGCTAATACATTATTTTAACATAATCAAAAAGTAAAACTAAGGAAGCTAATTTTGACCCATATGCAGTTTTTGTCTGATAGGTTAACATGGCAAACTGAAAAAGCTTTGCGCAGATGGAAACATATCAAATGGGCCGAAAGTTGGCCGAAGTATTCAATGCATAAAAATTGGCATAAGCATTTTATTAAAAAAATAAATAATTATATATCAAATCTAGTTTGTGTGATTTTACGACAATAATAATTTTAAACTCCAAAGAATAGAAGAAAACAAAATAGTAAGCACAAAACCCCTTGTAACCGTCAAGCACACGTTGGACCAGATGAGTCATTTCTGCAAAGATTTGTTCTTGTCCCGAATCTTCTAAAAAAACTTACTCGTTTTAGGCATTTTCTCAATTCAAGGGGTAATTACATAACACGTATCAACGCTGATTTGCTTTAATTAGTAGAAAATATACCACCAACATTTTCCTGTAATGTGATTGATTCACCAAAGAGTTCTCTTGTTTGAGAAACTCGACATTTGCATCTCCATCCGATGGCAAATGTTAACTGCAGGTTGTGGACGATGTTAACTCGATCATCGCATGCTTTGATTGGAAAGGTATGTCCTATGCAATGCTATACATTTAGTGATCTAATTATGTGTCTCTTGCGCATATATAATCCAACCGAACAGACCAAAATTGACAACTTCATGGTTAAGAGCTTGACGGAACTGTAAATGAATGGGGTTGGTGCAAGCAGAAGGTAATGACGCACCACATGTCATTTAGTATTCAGTTATCAAGTAGACAAAAGATGCATATTCTTATGATCCTTTGCTTAACTATTTAATTCATATATACTGGCAGCGTCACTTGCTGTCAGCATCAGTTAAAAAATTCTTCTTTAAAAGGTACTCACCGTAGCTCTTCAAATGGCAGTCTGTAACTGATTTGAATATGTCATAGTTTGTTGCTAAGTTTGTTGTCTTAACATGCAGCACATTGCAAACCATGCTGGAAACAAGACCTAGGTGTTACCTGTCCCAGCATTTAATGTGATCAACGGAGGTTCACATGCAGGTAACTAGCTTGCAATGCAGGAGTTTATAATTCTTCTTGCTGATGCTACGTCTTTTGAGGAAGCCATGAAGATGGGTGCTGAAGTGTATCACACCTTGAAATCTGTGATTAAGAAGAAATATGGCCAGGACGCCACCAATGTTGGTAATGATGATGGTTTTGCTCCTAACATTCAGGTTCGTCTCTTCTTTACAATGTATTCTTATATGTTGATTCTGCATTCATGTACATTGTATTTCAGCTCTAACCAAAATTCAATATAGTACTTGGTTGATTTATTAAAGAATTGTGTGTCAAACAAAGAAGGTCTAAAGCTTTTCAAGACTGCGATAGCAAAGGCTGGATATAGCGGAAAGGTAATTTTGTTTTGCATCTGCGAAAATGTTGCAGAATATGTTTTGTGTAGTCTCTAAACAGATTTACTGCAGGTTGTTACTGGAATGGATGTTACTGCATCTGAGTTCTATGAAGACAAGGGCAAAACCTATGATTTGAACTTCAAGGAAGAAGTAAGAGTTACATGAGCCATGCTAAGTTAACATGTCAGCTGAATTAAACGATGAAAGTTATCTAACAATGACACATGAGATGCAAACAGTGATGAATCACGGAAGATCAGGTTAAAATTGTTGGTGATGATCTTCTTCCAACAAATCCCAAGGTAAAATGATATATATCAAAACGTGCTGGTTGGGGAGTTATGGCTAGCCACAGAAGGTGCGGTTTTTTTTATATATTTATCTTAAGCTGATATTGAAATTCTAATAGTTATAAGTGAATTGAATCACCTTGTTGATGCCTTGAATTCATACAGTGGTGAAACCGAGGATACCTTCATTGCAGATCTTTCAGTTGGATTATCCACGGTAATAGTTTGTCTCAAAGTCTTATGACTTAATATATACTAGTAATCACTACATAAAAGTTTCACTTCACAAGTGTCATAAATCATTCTTTTATAGTCTGATATTGAACTTGACAAATAAAGGGTCGGATCAAGACCGGAGCTCCTTGCTGATCAGAACATCTTGCAAAGTATAACCAGGTACATCTTTGATTGGTCAACTCTTTCCCCCATTTTTTTACAACCTTTGACGAGCACCAACTTAAAAGCTTCTATAAAAACTGCAGCTTTTGAGTATTGAAGAAGAGTTGGGACCAGCAGCAGTCTATGCAGGAGCCAAGTTCCGTGCACCTGTTGAGCCTTATTAAGTTAAATCTTCTGAAACTAATGGAAGTTGGATTTGTTGGAGTTTATGGATATATATTAATAAACGTATGTCTAGAATCGAACTTGAGACCTCGGGATTGCACACATTACAAACGAGAATTAAAGTTTAGTAAATATTAAATGTTATGTATATTTATTAATTAAACACAAGTAAAAGGATTAATGATCGTTGGTTATTAGACGTATGGACTAACTATCGTTAAAGGCAAACAATAAAGGACTAGAATGGAAATAGAGGACAAGAAGGATCCGGAACACCCCTTGGGAGGGTATGGCCGGTCGATCTGTAACACCCCCAAAATTTGATACAGCGGAAGACTCAACAAGCTTTCGGGGTGCTACGGGGATTGGTATCCAACACAAGACAATATAGAACGAGATAAAGTAAACATAATAAAAACACAACCAAAACGGGGTTTTAAGGTTTACATTTATCCCAACATCATTCAGAGTCAGGCCCAAAATAAAATAACAATAGGTCCAAATTCAATTATCAGAGTTTAGAAAAATAGATCCATGAACCGTGAGCCTTAGCCGAGCCTTCCAATCCAAGCATGCACCTCATCACTTAATTACCTGAGAAAACGTGCTAAAAGTCAGCTTTCGCTGGTGAGATCATAGGTTTAAATTCAACTAATAATATAGTGGACATATACGCAAAACGCTTGCTAGCTAGACTAAGGATTCGCTAAAAGCCTGCGGATACCCTCCGCTCCAACATAACACACGGATACCCTTCCGTACTAACAAAACACACGGATACCCTTCCGTACTAACATAGATATTCGGGTAGCCCCCGCAATACCAATAATAACTCGGATAACCTCCGAAATATTAATAACCTATAGGTGCACACTATAGTATCTAAATAAGTCAACCTTGAATAGTACACACAACATATATGTGACTAAAGCTGACAATTCCAAATAACCAATTAAGCCAACCTTGAATAGTACACACAACCTATATGTGACTAAAGCTGACAATCCACCAATAACCAAATAAGTCAACCTTGAATAGTACACACGACATGTGTGACTAAAGCTGACAATAGATCCTAGTCCATACGCATAGCAAGTTTAGAAAGAATATAAAAGCGATAATAGTCCACGTAAAATGATTTGCACGTTTCTCACCCCAATCATTGGAAACATAGTTCAAGAGTAAAAAGTGGGGCTATGACTCACCTCAAGTCCAGAAAATAGCAAGACGAGGTAGGTAGAAATAAGATGTATGATAACTCACGAAACAGCAACTACGGACTTGGCACGACCTAACAATATTAACTCTTTCAGAAATCATTTCCTCAGATATATAATATTCCCAAACCCGGACGAGAATCCGTTTTATTTCCGAAAATCCATTTCGTATTAGTTTGGTGTATTTGCGTTTGGTATCCATACGGGTGGTGGGTCGACTCAAAACAAACCAAAGAGAGATCACATATAGAAAGATAAATAAACTATAGATCTAATATTAGCCCAATATATCATTTAAATAAATCGCCAAAGTTTACCAAATCCGTCGATTTGATAATCCTCATATTTATTTACGTAATATACCGTTCCAAGATTACACCCAACCTAAAGCGCATATAAAGCACATAGCACATAATTACTATATAGTATATATCCTAGTTTAATAAATTCCTCATATATATCGTCAAATTGGCCAGATTTCCCGATATATACACCCGAAATCTATTACACTTTACATATACTACAACCTATGGGCGTCGTAGGATACGATGCCCACTAATATATTTATTTCGTATAACCAAACAACCCGGCTCAACCTTACGGTTAAGTGGTTATTTAATTATAGAAAACGTCTATATTAGTCGTCATATATCCGTGACAACACGAAAGTCGCAAATAATAACTTACCTGGACCCGAGTGACAACAATTTCGCCTAACTCAATAAGTTTATCCGTTATATATCCGAAATGACTTTTTATTAAACATTTCATAATTGTCGGGGGTTTCCCGTTTTATAACACAATTTTTATAATAATAATACGTTTAATAATATTACGCCACTTTCGTAGCCTAATATATATCTAATCGTATTATTTATAATACGACTCGTGATTATTATTATTATTATTAATATACGCGTTTATATAGTTATATATACGTTATTCACGTATATTCTTTCATACAAACGTTCATATTATCAATAATGATTATTACGAGTTTTATTATTTTCGTTTCAATTTTAATAGTTATTGAGTTATACGAAATGGTCATATGTCCGAGTCATGACTCTCGGCTCATTGT
>JARVZY010005538.1:0-29597 GCA_030686995.1 Artemisia argyi | reverse complement strand
GAACGAGTCGAGATGGTATGGTTGTACATGAAATGTTAAACGAACGAGTCGAGATGATATGGTTGTACAAGAGATGTTAAACAAACGAGTCAAGATGCAATGGTTATACACGAGATGTTAGACAGATGAGCCGAGATGCTATGGTTGTACATGAGATGTAAAACGAACGAGTCGAGATGCAGTGGTTGTACACGAGATGTTAAACGAACGAGTCGAGATGCAATGGTTATACATGAGATGTTAAACGAACTAGTCGACATGCAATGGCTATACACGAGATGTTAAATGAATGAATCGAGATGCAATGGGTATACATGAGATGTTAAACAAACGAGTCGAGATGCAATGGTTATACACGGGATGTTAAATGAATGAGTCGAGATGCAATGGTTATACATGAGATGTTAAACGAACGAGTCGGGATGCAATGGTTATACACGAGATGTTAAATGAATGAGTCGAGATGCAATGGTTATACATGAGATGTTAAACGAACGAGTCGAGATGCAATGGTTTTACACGAGATGTTAAACGAACGAGTCGAGATGCAATGGTTATACACGAGATGTTAAACGAACGAGTCGAGATGCAATGGTTATACATGAGATGTTAAACGAACGATTTGAGATGCAATGGTTATATAAGAGATGTTAAATGAATGAGTCGAGATGCAGTGGTTATACATGAGATGCTAAACGAATGAGTCTAGATAATATGGTTGTACATGAGATGTTAAACGAACGAGTCGAGATGATATGGTTATACATGAGATGTTAAATGAATGAGTCGAGATGTAATGGTTCAGTGATCAGGGGGTTCAGGCTCAGTGACCAGGTTCAGAAAGTAGGGTTCAGGGGTTGGGTTTTCCCACCAAATTTTCCCACCAAAATCTTGCCGCCAAAACTCTTCCCACCAAAAATTCCCACCAAAATTGCTCTTATATACTAACATATTATCCACACAACTTCATAACCTCTTATCCTCAAAACCACTCAACCTCACAACCTCGAAACCACTCAACCTCAACCAGATGCAGCGATATAATCCTTTTATGTGTACCTGTGGAGCAAGAAATATAGAAAAAAGAACATCAGATCAACAAGATACATTTGGATGGGAGTATTATGCATGTCCTCTTTCGAATCCAAGAGACAAAGGTCATGGATGTGGATATTTTATGTGGAAGAGTGAATTTGATGAACAATTACAAGTAATTTCTTCTGCTTCAACATCTCACGGTTTTAGGTGCACAAACTGCCATGAAAAAAGATCTTAGGATAAATATGCTTGAGGCACAAAAACATGTGCTAGAGACAAGAGTCAGGGTGCTCGAGGCAAGCCTTGAAATGGCAACGAATCCCGACAACAATGACCACGCATGTCAGTCGGATGCAATACTCCGTAACCTGTTAGGTGACATGGAAAATCTTCGTATGTAATGTTGTTGTTGTTGTTTATTGTATTATTGTTGTTGTTGTTTTTTGTTGTGTTATTGTTGTTTAATAAAATGTTGTTGTTGTTGTGAAAACTGATGTCCACACACGATTAGATACACTCAAAACTGCTTAATCACTAGAAATCATAAACTTCTATCCAAACACTCAAGATTGTAATTATTAATCTAACAAAACATCCGCAGTAAGAAACTAAGCAGTTTATAAAGCAATCCCAAACACCACACGCTTAGCTTCAAACACAAAGGCAAACATTTTATTCAAACCACACAAGAGTTGTAAACCAGATACATTTTCATACAAACTCAAACTAAACAACTCGACAAGCAAACGAACCAGATCAAACGAAACAACTCGACAATCAAACGAAACAACTCAAACTAAACAACTCGACAACCAAACAAAACAACTCAAACTAAACAACTCGACAACCAAATGAAACAACCCGTTTACTTTTTTTTGCGGCTACCTCCCACTTTGCTTGAACTCGCACCATCCCTTCCTTTCCTTGCTCTCATTTCCTTGAGATGTGCAAACGTAGCTTCAAGACCTGTTATTCTATTTTCCAGATTATCAATTCCGGTGTTGATGTCAAACGTGCTTTCAGCTTCATCCTCACCTCCAACAGCAGCAACTTGAGCTTCAGCAGCATCTAGCTCTTTCAAATACTCTCTATATTATGACTTTTTCCTCAACCATACCAGAATCCGATCTCTCTGCCACGGTGCACAGTTCGCATAAGAACCACATTCATCAAAAATTTCATAGCCCCAATGATTTATAATTTCATTATACAGGAGCTCGTGTGATAAAGCCTTTGACCACTCCTGTTCTGGCGTTAAACCGTCCACTGTTATTTGTGATTTGTGAAAATTGACTATCGGGTTTTGTGAAAATCAATAATGTATGTGTAAAATGAGACGGGAATGATTTTGTGAGAATGATTTTTGTGAGAATATTTATAAGAAAAAAAATATGGGAACATAATCCCGTCGACATGTCGATGGGAAAAAACAGGCGGAAAAAATCCCCGCCATTTTATTGGCCAGTATTTTGTTATAAATTATTAAATATAATTCTCCCGTCGACATGTCGACGGGAATGGATTGGCAAGATAATTTCGCGCTCAACTTATGGCAATATTAGAGGTGTGAAGGTTTGACCAATATGGTCCCGTCGACAGGTCGACGGGAGCATATTAATCCGAAAAATTCAACGCAGCTAGGCTCGGTCAAGCTTGTTTTTTTGTCATTTTGTGCATATTGTCGTCGACAATGTGTCGACGGGAATATTCTCGTCGCCTGTTCTCCTGATTTTTGTAGTGATTACACATACTAACGGGCAGAGAATCTGATCGAGTGTAGTAAAGCCTAGGTAAATCTGAGTGTCGTCCTTAAGAGCTGATGTTCTGAAGATCTAAGGTATTTATGTTTTAAAAAGGATAGTTCAAAAGAAGTTGTATGATTATTAAAGTCCTATTTTAATAGAATTAGAAAGAAAGTTTAATGAAGCTAACCAAAGCTTAGATGCATCTAATTCTAATTTATTATGCTCAATATAGTGGGTAAATATCACTCCTTTGGGTCAATTCCCCTAGCCTATCTCCCTAGAATCCTACTAAGACACCAAAGGTCTGGATCCTACAAGTAGATTAGTTTGAGTCATTAAGCACCATATCTAATAGACCTAATTCGTGAGAAATCCGGCCTCTTGGATCTTAGATTTCTTCTAACTTCATAAGTACCTCCACATGATAGGTGATCCTTTGGTTAATTAGCACACAAATGATGGTTGTACTATGGCCAATTCCTTCCATAGTTCGCAATCTAGTCGGCTAGGGTCCTTTGATCAATTCTCCTAACCTACTAGATACTAAAAATCTTTGAACACTAGCGAAACTAGTCTATGAATAGGAAAAGAAGATATCTATATAGAGAAATAAAAGAGAATGCATAACATAACTAAAACTTCAATTAAATAGATGAATTCATCGTATGATTACTAGAAAAACATAAATGAATTCAAACTCGAATACAATGATCATAGTGGATGAAAAATTAATTCTTCCGACCTCCTAAGCCTGGATTTTTCTTCTGTGGTTGCTTTCCCCAAACCCTAGTTTAGGTTTGGGGGGAGATGGTTTGGAATGCAAAATTCGTGTGGTATTTATAGGCAAAAGAAACCCTAAAAAGTTACGGTGTAACCCTATGTACTGTTTATGCCGTAACCCTTCTAGAAACGGGTTGCTCTTGGTGTTTATCCACATCTACGGCGTAACCTAGTAATTGGTTACGCTGTAGTCTTCATAGATATAATAATATGTCGTAATCTCCACTCTAGTTATGTCGTAATCTTCATAAGTGTACTCTGTGTAATATTTATGCCGTAATCCCTATGTTGGTTACGGCATAATCTTCATAATGTATAAATATTGTCAAGTATTCAATAATTTACGGCATAACATCATCATTTAGTTATGCCGTAATCTTCATGGTAGAGAAAAAGTTATCTCTTGATCAGTATTAAGCCCTGATTCGTCATAACGTCGTTCCATACCTTATTAATAGTCCGAAAACGAAATATGAAGAAATAGGGCATATCTTATAGTAATTTTAGTATAATTAGTCAATGTAAAGGGGAATGACACTTAGAAATAAGGATTATTTGATGTTATCATTTTTCTTGGGGGTAGAGGATGGTAGTGGTGCCAATGTCAATGGTGGTGGTAGAGGATGGTGGTGAGAGAGAGTGGTGGTGTGATGGTGGTGGGATTACAATATTTTCAAGAAAACAAAATAGAGTAATTATGGGAAGAAGATGAGGGTATATTAGTCATTTCACATGGTCACTAACGGGATTTTGTAACACTCGTTAGCCAAAGTTGCAAAATAGAAACAACAGTGCTTGTTCAGGGGCATTGTTCACAAAAAGTCCAAACATTACGTACACGACTCACACAATTTTTTGCAGGGGCATTTTTCACAAATATGGCAAACGTTAGGTACATAATTTGTAGTTTATCCATAATAAAATAAACATTAATTAGTATTGCAGCGTAAGTAATTAAATTCTCCAAAACCTTTTTCTATACTAGTGATACAGTTATATGTATATGATTAATCAAAATAAACAACATCATATGTGTACCTTGTGATTTGCAGAAGAGATCAACCATGGAAACAAGAAGGTCAATACTATAATCTTATTCACAGCTAGTCCACATTAACACTGAAGAAACTTCAGTAAGATGCTAGTGCTTGATCTTGTGAACTCCACAACAACAATCAGCTTATTTGAAAGGATGGTGAAAATGCATATAAAACCGAATAAAGTACAAAAACATTTTTAGGAGATCTCCCTGCTTGTAGCCATGTGGTTTTAGTAGAACAAGGCCGATTTTTTTTTTCTGCAATGGAGAAAGACTATGATGTACCATGAGTCGCTGACCACTATACATGTATGGTTGACATGTGCCTTACACTACACCATTACTCTCCAAATATTATTGAGATTATTTGAATACATGTTGTGATACTGGTGTCTGGGGAGCCTTGCTCGGTGCTTTTCGTGTCTATGGAAACCCTGGCATCGCCAAAATAGCCGCTACTCACTTATTTGAACTGGAAACAAATGCTATAGGAAACTACATACTAATCTCAAACACGTATGCTTCTGCAAGAAAATGGACTGATATTTCAAGAATTAGAGCATTCTTTGGATCAAAGGGAACAAAGAAGAACCCTTCAAGTAGTTGGGTTGCAGGGGCAAAACGGGCAATTCACGAGTTTTTTTTGTTGTTGATACCATCCAAGGACTTCTGAGATTAAGAAAGAGTTGGAGGATCTTCTTTGTAAATTAATGTTAGATGGATACTCACCCTTTTTGAACTTTGTACCATGTGATGTAAGGGATAACGAAAAGAAAAGAACTTTGTTGAGGCTTAGTGAAAGGTTAGCACTGGTGTATCAGTTGCTGGTCGATTGTGGTACCATTATGATCACAAAGAATGCGAGAATATGTGAAGATTATCATGTGGTTATGTGTGGAGCTTCTAACGTTACTGGTAGAGAGATATTGTAAGGGATAATATGAGATTTCATCATTTCCGTGAAGGTGTACTTGTATCAGTTTCTAGTGAATGAAGAGGTATGGGAGACTATTGGCCACCCATTTGTAAATTTTGGGTAAATTCTTTGTGGATCTAAATCATCACATAGTTAGGCTAGAGGGCTTGAAGTTTCCAAACTTTTAAGAAAATCATGGACTTTGTAAGTAACTTAAAGGTTGAAAAAAAGAGTATATTTCTCCCCTTGTAGTTGAAATGCTTTGAAGATGTGATGCTCACGAAAGCTTGGGCTATTTGAAATAATTAAACTTAAGATGAATTCTTATATGAAGAGCTAAAATCCTAGGGGGGCTTTACAGTGGAATTCACTGGTTAGTCTTATGTTGCATTTCTGGTTGTAAGAGTAAAGTGTCAATAGAATGGTTCGGTTAGTTGGAAAGGCTGATATTGGCGTGTAAAGTCATGCAAGTCAGTTTCATGAAATCAAAACAGAAGTAAGTACGTAAAGTTTAAGTTCTTAACTAGGCTGCTGATATTGGATGATTAGTTAAAAGGCATTTTGGTTTTTTGAAATTGAATCAGGTGAAGGGGGCTCTATTACCTGATGTTGCCCTGTTTATTTTGATGTACTGTGTTACCTTCATTACACCTCATCCCAATTTTCATTTTAAGAAAATGCGGGCCCGTTTGGTATATAGTGAGTTTAGGATTTGAATTTAAATTTAGATTATGATTTGGATTTGTATTTGAAACAAAAGAGAGAAAATAAAATGAGGTATGAGAAAATAATTAAATTCAAAAATTACATTTTTATAATTAATGAAAGTGTTAAAAACAGATTTTTTATTTAAAAATGAAAAATAAAATTGTAATTTGTGATTGAGATTATTTAAAGACCCACAAAAATATTTGATTTGACAACTTTGCTAAAAACCAATATATATAGAGTTGATTATCACATGCCTATGTTTGAGGGAATTAGTTCAAAGATTGGGCCTCACAACTTCCAATCAAACATCAAACTTTTACATTCATTTCTAAATCTCATCCCAATGCCACCAACCAAACGAGCCAACGTTTAACTATCTTTTGAATTATTGGAACGAAATTTCATGATTATACAGATTATCCTCCCTCCATCTCATATTAAATGTTCATTTTTGACGTTTAGAGTCTTTTTTCTTCAAATTTGACTTCAAATATATAGTTTTTTATTATATAATATTTGATAAAAATTATATTTAACGAAAATACACTTAAAACTCAAATCATTTATATATTTTGCATTAAGTATTATATTACACAAATAAAAATATTTAAAGTCAAAGTTTATTAAAAAAGATTTTGAAAACTCAAATTGGACATTTAATAAGAGACGGGAAAATGAATATTTTGCATCAATTATTATATAATAAAAATATTTAAAGTCAAAGTTTATAAAAAAAAAGACTTTGAAAACTCAACGTGGATATTTAATAAGGACAGAGAGTAGTTTTTAGTCGTTTAAAATTCTTGAATGAAAACACAAATAAAAGAACGACAGCCGACATATTATATATATATATACTAAAGAGGGGGAGGAAAATGGGTGCATTTTCGTGCTTCAAAGGGTTGTACGACACAGTTGTTTCTACAGTAACCGGGCTGCTGTAGCATGTTGTACGCTACAGTGGTTTGTACAGTAATTTTTTTTTTTTTTTTTTTTTTTTTTTTTTTTCAAAAAGTTGTACCACACAGTGGTTATCCTCCCCCCCCCCCCCCCCCCCCCCCTCCCCCCAACAACTTTAAGAAACAACTCCCCCACCACAACAACAATAATATAACCCTCCCCACCACCACCCATGCCTCGGTGGTGGTGGTTCTCGGCTGTCTAGCCACAACAACCAAACGGACCCTCGAAATCCAATCCAAACACAAATATATTCCCCTTCGTTATCAAAACACCAAACAAGCCATAAATATCAAAGATTTTATATTAAAACCGGATTTAAAATAAAAATAAAATTAGGGTTTTGAAAATAACTTAAGAAAATAAAAAGAGAGGGTGCGTGGCACGCGTTTTACCATCGAAGAGTGATGGAAAATGCCAGTGGTGGCGTATGTTGGTGGTACCCGCGGCGGTGGAGGCGCGTGAGGGGTGATACGAGGTGTTTGGGGTCGCGTGAGTGGTATGGGTGTGACGGGGATATCCCGATCTATAAGATTGTACAAGAAAATGAGGTTGCCGGAAAAATATTCCGGCGAGTCGCCGGAAACTGCTGCTGCTCCGGTGGGGCGGCGGCCGAATTCTTCAAAGAGAGAGAGAGAGTTTTTGGTGTGAGTATATGTGTGTTTTTAATATTAAAAATGATAAAAGTGGGGGGTGTAAGGGATATATATATGGGTAAGAAAGTATAGGGTAGTTTTTGTATTAAATGAAAGTGTAAGGAAGGTGTAAAGAAATAATCTAGGGACTAATGTTGCCAACGTATTAAACTTCTAACGATATAAGCTCCGGGACCCAAACGACATAGGAAACGGACTCGAAAAATTACGAAACTTACGCCATTGTTCACGAAATAATTTTTCCAATAAAATCAATCATAAACTTCATAATTTTTATCAAACTCAAAATAGTTCAAATAATTTGGTAAGTGCAATACGATACGAGTTTTCTAAATTGTGCTAGGTCAATCAAGGGAAGATTTTGCTCACCAAGCATAAGATTGAATAGTCTATCTTGCAATAGATCATTTCTTTCTAATACTATGACAAGCCAATATTAAAAAATCAACGAGCTTTTAAAACCGTAAAACCTATTATTCGCAAAACACAAAACATACAACATAAAACACATATCTAAACACTCCCGCCGCAACGCGCGGGTTTCCCCACTCGTAAGTATATAAAGATGCACTTAATCGTATTGCAGAAATGGCAAACATACATAAAAAGTACATCTCAGACTCTGCTTCGCGGTATCACACATGACACACCCAACGCACAAAGCAGGTTACTATCATAGCATCATACATGATGCATATATATATACACACATACACGATGACATATATACATACATACACAATGACACATCTATATATAATATATGCCTATATATACATGTGTTTGTGTATATTGTCAAACAAACTCATGGATTGATTACTGGTTACCACCTCCTGGCAACTTGTCCTTAATCTTGTCCATGAGTCCCTTCTTCTCATGTCCTTCCTCTCCTACATTTCCGTAGCCACCAGTGCCACCGTAGGTGGTACTTGCCGGAGTTGTGTACTGTTCGCTACCATGATCACCGCCAGGCAGCTTCTCCTTGATCTTCTCCGCCACACCTTTCTTCTTCCTTCTTCCACCTTCTCCATCATCCTCCGACTACACAATAATCAATCATAATTTAGCTAGCTAAAAGTAGAATTTCAAAAAGGATAAACCAATATACATGACAATAATTTAGGATTTTAGTTTCATAGGACTTGACCCGATACTAAGTAAGATTTTTGGGTTTATGATATCCACTGTCTTTGGCCAAACCATATAAATATGTTTTCGAAACCTCAACCAAGGTTTTGCTTAAGTTGCACATTAACTTGCCAAAACGTTAATAACTGGCACGCTATGACCAGCCCATATGATCTGGCGCTTTTAGTTTATGCATGTGACATATAAGCAGGTTAAAATAGTCATGTATGTATGCTTATTTCATCAAACTATAGGCGCATGTAGTTTACTAGAGTACTTACAGAGCTAGAGCTGCCACTCCCAGTACGATGGAGTATCCCTCCAGCCCCACCTTGTTTCCCTTCTTCATAGCCGTGACCACCTCCCATCCCCATATTGGTTCCAGTACCGCCGATATTTTGACCAGTCATCGTCGAGTGGACGTTGGCTCCAGTACCTCCAGTATCATGACCAGCAGTGGAGTGAAGTTGGTTTTGAGCATACTCATCAGTTTGGTAACCCTCTTGCTTCATGTACTGTTCTCCTCCATCTTGTGCCATTTTCGAAGTGAAAAAGATTGGTTTGATTTACAAGTGAATATGCAAAATGTATTACTTAAATAGACTTGTTTGTGAAAGTTGATGAGATTAGATAGGATTAAAAGGGGTTTATATAGAGATGAACTGAGAATGGATGCTAAGGTACGTGGAAACTTGAAGATGCATGGCATGAAACACAACCGTACACGTGTGAGATCGTATAATCACATCACATAATCGATCAATATTAAAGGCTCTATTCGTTTTTGCATATGCAGATCGACAAGTGTAAAGCCTGTCGGCCCGATATTATGGAGTTGGTTTTCGATAAGGCCGGTTTGTTTTTTTGTATGAAGTTGACACTTCTTCTAAGGGCACGTTTGGTATTAACAATACACGTAAATATGATATTAACCATACTCGTAATGTCACTTTGATACACCATTCTCCACGTATTGGCATGTTTATTACCAAAATTTATTCTATATTTTCTATGAAGTGTTTTAGACCGATCATATGATTAATCATCAAAACACCTAACATAAACCAACGAACCATAACTGATATCTTGAAGGTTTCTGTCGTGGCCATGATACTAGCCATCATTCTTCATTTTATTTGTCCCCTGATGGTGATCTTGCCATCTGTACATATGTTACATGACAATTAATGTATTAATGTCTATGCATCTATGCACATAAACAAAGCCATATAAATTTAGTAACTTTAGTAGGTTAAGAACAATTGTTTGATAAATAAATATGATGTGTTGAAATAAAAAGCTAGTTCTATAATTAATTTCAATAAAAAGGCTTCATCACTTCTTTCACACAGATAAAACTTCGTAACAATAATAATTAATTAATGTATTAAGATGAACTCTATAATCAAAACAGACACCTAATAATTTCCAACTTGAAAATACCTTATTATAAACTAACCAAATCAAATATGTCACATACAATATTATACCTCAGAAAAGTACAACGGAGATTGGTCTTCAAACAAATAAATACGAAATGAAGGATGTAATTCGACGAACTTGTGATGAAGATGAACAACATATGAGGATGGCAAACCGATGATGATGATGATGAGAGGAAGATGGCGATGAATATACATTACAAGAAAAAATAGCTTTAGTGACGAGAATTTAGTGACGAAAAAATTTTTTGGTCACTATTTAGATGAAAATAGTGACGATATAATTTTTGGTCATCGGTAGAAAGTCAGTGACGAACCTTATAAGTGGTCACTAGTTAGTCACTAAATTACATGAATAGTGATGAGAAATTTCGTCATTAACCATTAGTGACGAAATTTTTGGTCACTATTTCACACATGAATGAATTCTATAAAATGATTAAAGATTACATATATACTTACTAAAACTTCTATACTCATATATTCATAAAAAATCGTAAATACTATCACACATTACGGATGAAAAACTTGTAAAGCAAAATTGCAGATATTTAACTTTCTTTAATGCAATTCTCCAATAAACATAATTTCTGAAGCATAAACTTACAAGCACTAAATTATATTTTACTAATAATATATAAGAATGAAAAAATAATAATAATAATAACTTAAATAAATATTATTCAATCAATAGTAACACATATATTATCAAATTTAAAAAAACTGGACAAACAAATAATACTCCGTAATTAGCTTTTAACCCCTCATCCACAAACCTCCCCTTTTCATAAATATCTCAAATCAAAAAATTAAACCCTAGCAGACGATCACCGGCGATCCCCATCACTATCTTTGTTCCATTACTATTGCACCGCCATCATCACCATCACCATCACCAGCGCCGCGACGTCGAGATCATCGTTGTCACTTCACCATCGCCGTCGTCACACCGTCACCTTCACAATCTATCAGGTTACTTCACTACTTGTTATGCTTTTACAATTTAACTAAATTAGGGCTTGTAAAACGTTTCAATAGATTTAACTAAATGAGATGAATTAGCTGAAATTTGATTATGTGATTATGCTAATTGTTTAGTAAGTTTGATTTGATTTGATTTGTGGATTGGTTTGAAGTTCAGTCTGTTACGATATGATTCGCGAACCGATTATAATTATTGAGATTTTGCCATGATTTGCAAATTTGTATTGTATATAGATTAACTGTTTAGAAGTTATGTCTATTGTGATATGATTTGCAGACCAGTTGTTTGTAAGTGATTTTAGTTCTTCATCACATATCTGAATTGTGTTGAGAGTGTTAAAAAAGCACTTATAAGCTGCTTAAAACTTTGCGCTTAGGTAATAGTGTTAGGATTTGCTTATTTTGTAAATAGTGAGATAATAGTCTAGGAATGAGTAAAAATAATTGATCATTATTGATTGACTAGAATCATGAATGAAAGTGTGGAATCTAGGAATGAGTAATGATTTCTTTAGCCATAAACAAGCATCTAGTAGGAAATGTGCACCCATACTTATGGAGTTATGGATACCATAGAATCAAGGATTATGTTTTGAAATCAATCGCGGTGCCTATCCAAGTTGTTTAGACTGCCCACAACGCGACTTGAGTTTCAACTGCTAGATAGTAGATAAGCAAAATATTGGTTTATTTCAGTCTAAAAGTGCCGGACTGGGTCATATTATGGTTAATTCCGGTACCAAACGCTGTAACCAAAAATGCATGGCAATTACTATCAATATTTTTAGCTCCAATTGTATGTATAATTACGCAACCATTGCCATCAGACGCAGTTGCATTGATAGTCCTTGTCGTGTGTGTTTTGACAAAAACTTTGATCTTATATAATATTATGCTTTTTTCGCTTACTGTGATCTTATACCCTGCTGATTGCTTTAGCCAGTTTTTCCAGAGATTTTTTATTTGGACTGGATTAGGGAATAGGATTGCGTATCAGTTTGTCAAACTGATTGTGTATCGTATTGTAGTACTAATTGAACAATTATCTCCTTATGTTTCCTTGTTCTAGTTGTAGACATGCATACTACTTACTACAACAGTACAGTGTAGTATTGTTGCCAAAATGCTTGTCACATTCCCCTGTTTTGGATCACTTGCAGGTTCATTTAATACTCATTGGCATAAAAGGTCAATACTCTTCGATTATGATCTCCTTATAACTGGGGTCGAGACATGGAAGGAGTGCTTAGGTGAAGCGGTCGCCTGGGATAAATTTACATGGTTCGCTTCACTCATTGCAATAACTGGTTACCTTAACAAATATGGTCTCATCTCTGACATTCATTTACTAATATACTCTGTGATTTACATTGCACATTTCGAATATGTAAACAGATAAATTATTAACGATCATTTATACTCTTATTTAAAACCATATGAAAAGGGATCCTTAATCTGAGTGAGTTTCCTCAGAGTATTTATCTCTTGAAATATTACATGTGCATCATTGAAAATGCACTATGGCCTTTTATATCATATTATGAAGATTTCCATTGCCTACTACTTTTGTGACATCTTGTTGATACTGAATATGCATGATTTGTGCAGGTGCTTTCCCTCGGTTGATGGAACATTTTGGTTTTCAGTTATCCATGGGCGAGCAGCTGCCATGGTATGTATAAATCCTTCAAATCCTCATCTGTTACCTTCAAATCCTTCGTCTACAAGATTTTGCTCAGGTTTTTCAACTTCACTCTGATATTGAGTCTGTGTTGAGGGAACTGATGAGTGCTTAATCACTCATCCTTTTTAGGCCTTAATTCAGACCAAAAACACAAAATACTAACCGAAAATGTCAAGAGAATGCATGTTTTTGTATTTGTGTATGTGCAGGTACGGATATGAGAAAAATGAACGAAAACAAAGCAAAACCGACAAAAACGAGCACGAGATTGGAAAAATGTCAAAAGCCGGAGCCGGGGAAGTCAAATGGTCAAAGTCCAAGCTTAAAAAGTCAAATTCAACCTCAGAGATTCATCTTGTTACATATTTAGTCCCTGGGCAAAGTTTAGAGAGATTGGCAGTTTAAGTCCCTGCAGTTTCAAAGAATTACACAAATGGTCCCTCAAAGAAATATTCGAAGAAAAGACAAACGAGGTCCCTCAATAATCTTAGAATGGCAAGATATACCCTTGAATTTGCTTTGGAAAAATGACAGCATTGGTCCCTTAATTCTTCAGAATATTACACCTTTGGTCCCTATAGTTACCTAAAATACTATAATTGTCTTAACTAATAAATCTGCCTAAACTAACCCACTTTTACATCCCAAGCCCAACATTTCATAAGCCCAAAAATCATTAACCTTTACCCAGCCACTTCCCTTGCTTACCCGGTCCAATACTTCACCCGGTCAAATATACCGGTCAACTCACTTTTATAATAAAAATAAAACCTCCCAAATACCCCGCCCCCCAATTTCACACTTTACCCAGATTTACCACTGTTCAAACGAACCCTAGCCTCCCAATCCACCAAATTACCCCAATAGGTAATAATTAAGTCATCATGAGAGGTTCTAGAAGCTGACAAAGGAATGACACGTGGGCCAATGAGCAAGTATACGGAGGATTGAGGATATCACATCAAGCAATCCTACGGCTGTGATTATTAGAGGGAGAGCAAGGGATGATCAAGGGCTGAGAATAACTCAAACAAGCACAAGGTCGTGGATAGGTGACCTGGACTCCTCACCTCAGCAGGCTATAAATACCCCCCTCACCTCATTTGAAGGGTTGTTAGATTAGTGTTAGATTTAGGGATTAGATTAGGGTAGGAATAGGTTTAGCTTATAGTTTAAAATTCAGTTATTGTATTTCTGCTTTTCAAAATTGTACTCAGATTTCAAATTCTAATAAAACTCTTAATTCTAGTTAATCTCTTTGCAAATCAATTTCCAAATCTTAGCTACTTATAAATCTGTTTTCAGCTTAATACATTCAGTTTATAATTGTGGTGAGATTCGTTTGGTTGTCTCTGATTTCCATTGTTCTAGTCAAAGAAAGTCAAAACCCAGCTTATTCAAATAAGCTGAGAACGTTCAGAAAGAAGCAGAGCTTATTGGAGCCTATTAAAGATAGGCTGTGAGGGAACGCTTCTCTGTTTAGCTGAGAAGCGACTAGTAAGTTTCCTTTTTAGTCTTTGCCGATTTGTATTGCTTATTAGTTAACTGTTAAATTTGATTATCTAGTACTGTTCATTTGCTTTGATTTGTTTTTGTTAAGATAGCTTATTTTGAGTTTAGTGTTCATCTGCTTTTATCATTCAGTCTTATTAGTTTTCAGTAACTTTACATAGCTTAGATAATCATTTGCATAAGTAGTATAAGCTTCATTTAGCATTAAATCATTGGTATATCAAAAATCAGTAGTCATATTATAAGGTGATTGGATCAGTTTGGTTTGTTGGATTATTGATATTTAAGTAGGGATAGTTTTCATTAGTTGCATTTAGGTTCATATTGCTTGTAATTGCATCAGTTTGGTAATTGGGCAGGTATGGAGTAGCTTAGAGATCATAAGCTTAGTATAATTTGCAGATTGAGGGGTGTTTGGCTTTAGTGTTTTCTGCTTGTTCTAATGGTTATTTTGCTGTGATCTCTGCATAATCAGCTTCTTCTAGGGTCATTTAAGTTAAATCAATTGAGTGTCTAGTGGTGTGTTTCACAGAAAGTCAAAATAATTTGGTTTCTTTTTCAAACTACATAACAGTTAGGTTTTAGGATTGCATTATCAGTTAAAGTAGTTGCAATAGTATAAGTTTAAGCTTAATTCACTTATTCATTAGTTTAATAACACATTTTCAGTGAGATTTTAATAATCAAAATTCAATCTAGTCAATGTTTCATACAAACTCAAAAGTCAAAATTGTGAGTACTCAGAATTCTGTCATAAGTTTGTGAGAGATTTTAGGATTCAATACTATTTGGAAATTCTTTTGGAAAGTTGTTTTGAGAAGAATAGCAGTAAGGGAAACAATTTCAAAAAGAAAATTGAGAATTGGAGTTCATTTGCTTATTGGAAATCTGCCTTTAAGTTGGCTGTTTAGCTAGTTATCTCCCCTGCACCAAGTTGGTCATCAGAATATCAAGCTAGATTAGGCCTTCAATTGTGAAGTACAGTTAAAGATTTTTGTGGTTTTAGAGACTCAGTTGGTTAGTAGATTGTTTGCCACAATTAGCTCTCGATTCTGAGCTTATTTTGATAGCTTAATTGCCTGATAAGTTGAGAAGTTTGAGCCTAGTTGTCTGTCTTCATAACTAGGGCTGCAATTGTGAATAAGTGATTATACTTTGAATTTTGTTCTTCATTTGAGTTACTTTGTACCTATAGTTGCTTTGTCTATTGAGCTTTTGCTTATTTGCTTATCTGTGTATGTTCAGTGCTTATTTCATAGTGCTTATTTGAGTTGTTTTGGTCAATACCTGTGTTTATGAGCTCCTATTAGTCTGAATACTGTTCCTTTAAGTTCATTTTGGTCTCAAAATCATTTGGTTAAAGTTTCAAGTCAATTGGTCAAGTTTTGCTTATAAATAAGCACTTTCCAATAAGCAGTTTCAAAGCAATAAGCACTTCCAGTGCTTATTTTTCCATTTTTATATTTTTCCTAGATTCAGAATAATATTTTAGAATTTTCCTGAAATTTTCAGATTTTTCCAAGTTCATTTGCTATTTTTCTTATTTAATTTTTAATTATAATCATTTTTAATTACTTTTTAATTACTAAAAAATTCAAAAAAATCAGAAAAACACCAGAAAAATCCAAAAAAATATTAGAAAATTATTTTTAGTTATTTTAGAATTTTAGAAATTTATTTTGCATTTTTCTCAATTTATTTGCATTTTCTTTTAATTTTTAATTAGTTAAATTAGTTTTTAATTCATAAAAAATCCATAAAAAGTCAAAAAAAATATTTTTTCTTTTTCTCAAAATTTTCTTTTATCATTTTTAATTTTTGAAAATTATTTTCAAGTCCATAGGAGTAGTGTAGCTTAAAAGTCGCGTTTTATTTCGCGCGTTGACGTTTATTTTACGTTTTAATTTACGGTTTTCGTTTCTACGTTACGTTTTTAGTTTGTTTAGTTGATTTACGTGCTTAATTAGTTATTTGTGCTTCATTTACTATTGCATTAGTATAATCTCATCAAATCACTTTTTACCGTTTTCACGACACGTTTCACGAATCGGGAATTCGAAATTCCATTCACCCTTCACACGGAATACGACCTCGGATTATCCGTATTTCTTGGCGGATTTCTTGAGCTTACATCTATACTATAATATTGATATTGTGTTTTACCACGAATCAAAATGGCGCCGCTGCCGGGGAAGGTTGAAGTGAATTTTTGAAATTTCGTTTTTGAAAAAATTGTGTTTTGATAAGCCTTCCTCTATTTTGTATATATTATATAAATATCGAAAAATCAAAAACACTTTTCCTAAAGTGTTTTCAAAAAATACCAAAAATATAATAAAGTTACAGCCTCGTTCCGATCGAAAGAAAGGGTGTTGTAAACTAAATAAGCTTATCAATATAACTACGCGTGAAATTAGTTGCGAGTCGGATTACTTTAATTCTACAACCGAATAAGCAGAAAATACGGAAGCTTTGACATTAAATTGCAAGCTGAAGAGAGATTCATTCTTCTCTCCCGTTCCGTCGCGAGTAGATTTGAAGGAAACGATTTACGATTAACGTAACGTTTGAAAAACAAAAGAAAATAAAAGTTTTAAGTTTTTGAAGTTTGTTTTGAAAAATAAAAACACAAAAAGATTTTCCTTTTCCATTTTGATTTACCTTTCATTTTGATTTGATTTCATGATATTTAAAAACCAAAAATAATCTTCTTATCCTCTTATAATTTGATTCTTCTTCTTTAACCCTCTAAACCGATAATTCTTTCACTTTCTCACTTATGGATCCGACTTGCTTTAAATGTGGTGAACCGTTCTTTGAAGGTTCATGTGTTTGGTGTACGTGCGAACAATGTGGTAACAATATTCACGATGGAGTTTTTTTGTTTTGTAATACTCCCGAGTATGTTCGAAACACAAATTTTCAAAACGTTCCCGATTACTATCCAACACCACCGCCGTCTCCGTTCACTTGCTTTAATTGTGGAAATCCGTCCGACGAGGGATTACCGTGTGGGCAATGTTTTTGTAACCAATGTGGATACGAGAATTGTATATGTTACGCCCAGAGTGCTGACACGTCTTACGCTTGTGATACGAGTTTTGATTATCCTCAAAATGATTTCAATCATCCTTTTCAAAACTTTTATGAGCAAGTACCATATTTTAATGGTGATTCATCGAATTTTGAAAATTGTGGGGGATCGTTTGAAAATTTTTATTGTGAGCCAAATTTATGTTACGATTCTCAATGTTTTAACCAACCCCCACAAACTTCCAATTTTGCTAATAATATTTGTGAAATTAAATCCATGATCGAGAAGTTAAAAGAATTGGTGGCTAATCGTTATACGCATACTCCCGAGCCTCAAGTGAAATCGATGGAAGAACTTCTTGCTGAAGAACGAAAATCTAAATTTTGTGAGTGTTGTATGTACGACGACGACGATGATTCCACGATTACAATCGTTCTTAATCCTAACAAAACTTCCGATGTTTTTCCCATAGAACCCGTGGACTCTCTAAAAATGGGGGACGAGCATCTAAACACTATTCCGGCAACGGAATCGGACGAATTCAATAAGTCTAGTGTTGAGAACCTCGTCCCAATCCCAAGTGAGTCCGGGGAAATTTCTAATGGTGATTCTGAAATTGTTTCTGATACTTCTTATCCTTCTTTCACACCGGTTGAGAGGAGTGATGTCGTTTTAGATGAGATCGAGGTGTATCTTGCTAGTGATGCCATTCCGACGATGGTTGATGATACTAATTTTGATCCTGAGGAAGACATCCGTTTAATTGAAGAATTATTGAATGAAGAACCGTCAATTTCTCTTCCTCCGACGAGCAATGAAGATTTTGATGAAGTTGAAAGATATTCCGATTCTCACAATGAGTATAATACGAGTGATGAAGACTCTTGTGGAGATATCGATGATAATGATGAAGATGATGATGCGGAAATCCAAGATGAAACTCTTCGTGAAAAATTATCCAAAGTTTATCTTCTCATTTCTAAGATCGAGGCGTTGAATGATCCTCCGACTTTTTCTCCTATCCCCGTTATGGATAGTGATTTCTTACCCGAGCTTGAAATTTTTCGATTTGAAGAGACGAGTAGTGGCAGTCCCACTATTCATGCTTTCTCTCTTCCGGATTATGAGCGTTTTAATTTTGAAATTGATTTTGAGCTTATTTCCGATAATCCGTCACGTGACCCTCTTTTAGAGGATGTTGATCGATTTTTTGCTGCGGATGACTTGATACCACCGGGTATTAAGAATGACGAGTATGACGTTCAAAGAAACATTCTTTCCGATTTACCATCTTCTCGTCCACCCGCGAAACCACCAGATGCAGATTTTGATACGAATGAAGAAATTTTTGGAGTGGTGGACGTGATTTCTGATTATGATGTACCTGTGCTTGATATTTTACCCACCCAACCCACCCGTGATTCTGAAACCGACTTTGCTTTTATCATCTGGGTGTTTTATCCGTTCTTTGCTTATACCATCATTTCTTCTCTTTTCCACTCCACCGGGAGTGAGGATACCGTATTTGACCCCGGCATCTCCGTTTATGCCGGTTGTCCGTTTTATCTGCTCTCCCCATGGACGAATTAATTCGGGGATCGAGTCAAGCTCATGTGACTCGGTGAACAAAAACAAGCGCTTCGTGGGAGGTACCCCATGCTTATCCATTTTCATTTTCATTTTCTTTATTTTCTATTTTCTAATAACGTGACGTGAGGGGGGCGACCCTTTCCAAACTCGTGTTTTCGTGGTTGTTTATGAATGTTCAGGAATTTCCCCGAAGTTTGAGGACTCTCGTGCTCGTGGTTTGTCGTTCTCTCCACTCGAGTCTTATCCTTCGCTGCTCTTTCGGAAATTCACCATATCCAAAATCTTATCGACTAACGTTTATCTCTTGGCATAATTAATAAACGGCCTTAGATTTTACGTAGGATTACCTTTACCCTTAAAACATTGAGGACAATGTTTCACTTTAGTCTGGGGGGGTGAATCTTCGATTCGATTTGACCTGTACCATCGTCTGAGCTGTTTAACTTGCGCAACTCCGTTTTCCACCAAAAATTTTGATTTTTGTCACCTCTTTATTGTGTAAAAAAAAAAAAAAAAAAAAAAATGAAAAATGAAAAAAAAAATATGTATGATATGAATAATAAGTTTTGACACCTTGTTTTGACTTTCCTACCGGCGAGAGTAGAAATAAATGTTCCGACTTGACCGGGCGTGTTGAGCCCTAGCTTGTCTCCCTTAACCAAAATAATCAAAAGATTATGGCTAAGCATCCGCGGATCTCATTATTTGGGATTTTAAATTTGCGGAGATCGAGGAATGATAGAGTTTATTTAGAAGTTTCGTGCTATACACGGATCGCATTACTGGGATTTAAAAAACCCACGAGAGGTACTTGTGGCCTCCTTGTTCCCATCAGCAACGTCACCAATATATAATAGATGTCTAGGATTAATTAAGGGTATACGGTTTGGGCAATACTTAGTTTTTTTCTCGTTCCCAACAAAATTTCTGCATATGGGGGTTTGGTACACATTGAGGTACTGCCAGTGTTACGGTAAAATAGACTATTGCATCTTGCCGGTTCGCAGCCGATGTTGTAATCTTAGTAAAGGCCGTAGGACTCGGGGTTTGGCATATAGTTATGAATATCAATAATAATAGTCCAAAGCCAAATAAAAAGGCAGAGGATTCCAAAGTTACAAAAAAGCAGCGGATAGAAATCCAAAGTCATAATAAAGCTCTTACATCTTAGCGGCTCATAAACCGTTGATTGTAAAAGAAATAAAGGACTAAGGACCAAAATATTATTAAAGTGCTTATGATTATGCAAAAATGCCAAACTTCGACTCCGGGGGTTTCCCTAATAAAAAGCTTCCGTTTCGGGTATCAAACATGGTATGTCTCGGTCGTAAATAAAAAGGGAGCCCCTACAAATCGTGTTAAATCAGAGACCTTCATGTGGACCCGATTTCTGTATGCAGGGGTTTTCGAGGGAAAGTTTGGAAACTACTTAGCGTTCAAATTTTGTGCTCTTATCGGACTAACAAATATCGAAACGAGAAAATATGAAGCAATTCATTTCTCACAAATTAAAATCCTTAGATACACAACTTAGGACCTGGGGACAAGAGGTAATACACAAGTAACTTTTGTGGGCAGTGTTAGCATCTAACTTCTGATAAACAATGATTTCGATTTTACGCTTAGTTTGGGAGCTTGTGAAAAATCAAGGATGACGATTTTTATCCGTACGGTCTCTTCTCTGTGAGAAGTGTTTCTACTCGTTGACCCTGAAAATTATCAACAGATAAGAATTGATAATGAAAGTCAAAGCAAACCGTCACATATATAAAAAGAACAAAAATAGTAGTTGTAGTTATTATTCATGAAAATCGGAAAACGGAGCGTTTTTGAGAATAAATGATTTTACTATCTCTTTTGAACATCATTGCTACTTTAAAACGTCAGTAAAGAGAGGTTTTGAAATTATTTATCTTTTAAGCGTGAGGTGATGACATTGCGTGAGGGCACGGCAATACCTTAGTCTGGGGGATTTTGATGAGTGCTTAATCACTCATCCTTTTTAGGCCTTAATTCAGACCAAAAACACAAAATACTAACCGAAAATGTCAAGAGAATGCATGTTTTTGTATTTGTGTATGTGCAGGTACGGATATGAGAAAAATGAACGAAAACAAAGCAAAACCGACAAAAACGAGCACAAGATTGGAAAAATGTCAAAAGCCGGAGCCGGGGAAGTCAAATGGTCAAAGTCCAAGCTTAAAAAGTCAAATTCAGCCTCAGAGATTCATCTTGTTACATATTTAGTCCCTGGGCAAAGTTTAGAGAGATTGGCAGTTTAAGTCCCTGCAGTTTCAAAGAATTACACAAATGGTCCCTCAAAGAAATATTCGAAGAAAAGACAAACGAGGTCCCTCAATAATCTTAGAATGGCAAGATATACCCTTGAATTTGCTTTGGAAAAATGACAGCATTGGTCCCTTAATTCTTCAGAATATTACACCTTTGGTCCCTATAGTTACCTAAAATACTATAATTGTCTTAACTAATAAATCTGCCTAAACTAACCCACTTTTACATCCCAAGCCCAACATTTCATAAGCCCAAAAATCATTAACCTTTACCCAGCCACTTCCCTTGCTTACCCGGTCTAATACTTCACCCGGTCAAATATACCGGTCAACTCACTTTTATAATAAAAATAAAACCTCCCAAATACCCCGCCCCCCAATTTCACACTTTACCCAGATTTACCACTGTTCAAACGAACCCTAGCCTCCCAATCCACCAAATTACCCCAATAGGTAATAATTAAGTCATCATGAGAGGTTCTAGAAGCTGACAAAGGAATGACACGTGGGCCAATGAGCAAGTATACGGAGGATTGAGGATATCACATCAAGCAATCCTACGGCTGTGATTATTAGAGGGAGAGCAAGGGATGATCAAGGGCTGAGAATAACTCAAACAAGCACAAGGTCGTGGATAGGTGACCTGGACTCCTCACCTCAGCAGGCTATAAATACCCCCCTCACCTCATTTGAAGGGTTGTTAGATTAGTGTTAGATTTAGGGATTAGATTAGGGTAGGAATAGGTTTAGCTTATAGTTTAAAATTCAGTTATTGTATTTCTGCTTTTCAAAATTGTACTCAGATTTCAAATTCTAATAAAACTCTTAATTCTAGTTAATCTCTTTGCAAATCAATTTCCAAATCTTAGCTACTTATAAATCTGTTTTCAGCTTAATACATTCAGTTTATAATTGTGGTGAGATTCGTTTGGTTATCTCTGATTTCCATTGTTCTAGTCAAAGAAAGTCAAAACCTAGCTTATTCAAATTAGCTGAGAAGGTTCAGAAAGAAGCAGAGCTTATTGGAGCCTATTAAAGATAGGCTGTGAGGGAACGCTTCTCTGTTTAGCTGAGAAGCGACTAGTAAGTTTCCTTTTTAGTCTTTGCCGATTTGTATTGCTTATTATTTAACTGTTAAATTTGATTATCTAGTACTGTTCATTTGCTTTGATTTGTTTTTGTTAAGATAGCTTATTTTGAGTTTAGTGTTCATCTGCTTTTATCATTCAGTCTTATTAGTTTTCAGTAACTTTACATAGCTTAGATAATCATTTGCATAAGTAGTATAAGCTTCATTTAGCATTAAATCATTGGTATATCAAAAATCAGTAGTCATATTATAAGGTGATTGGATCAGTTTGGTTTGTTGGATTATTGATATTTAAGTAGGGATAGCTTTCATTAGTTGCATTTAGGTTCATATTGCTTGTAATTGCATCAGTTTGGTAATTGGGCAGGTATGGAGTAGCTTAGAGATCATAAGCTTAGTGTAATTTGCAGATTGAGGGGTGTTTGGCTTTAGTGTTTTCTGCTTGTTCTAATGGTTATTTTGCTGTGATCTCTGCATAATCAGCTTCTTCTAGGGTCATTTAAGTTAAATCAATTGAGTGTCTAGTGGTGTGTTTCACAGAAAGTCAAAATAATTTGGTTTCTTTTTCAAACTACATAACAGTTAGGTTTTAGGATTGCATTATCAGTTAAAGTAGTTGCAATAGTATAAGTTTAAGCTTAATTCACTTATTCATTAGTTTAATAACACATTTTCAGTGAGATTTTAATAATCAAAATTCAATCTAGTCAATGTTTCATACAAACTCAAAAGTCAAAATTGTGAGTACTCAGAATTCTGTCATAAGTTTGTGAGAGATTTTAGGATTCAATACTATTTGGAAATTCTTTTGGAAAGTTGTTTTGAGAAGAATAGCAGTAAGGGAAACAATTTCAAAAAGAAAATTGAGAATTGGAGTTCATTTGCTTATTGAAAATCTGCCTTTAAGTTGGCTGTTTAGCTAGTTATCTCCCCTGCACCAAGTTGGTCATCAGAATATCAAGCTAGATTAGGCCTTCAATTGTGAAGTACAGTTAAAGATTTTTGTGGTTTTAGAGACTCAGTTGGTTAGTAGATTGTTTGCCACAATTAGCTCTCGATTCTGAGCTTATTTTGATAGCTTAATTGCCTGATAAGTTGAGAAGTTTGAGCCTAGTTGTCTGTCTTCATAACTAGGGCTGCAATTGTGCATAAGTGATTATACTTTGAATTTTGTTCTTCATTTGAGTTACTTTGTACCTATAGTTGCTTTGTCTATTGAGCTTTTGCTTATTTGCTTATCTGTGTATGTTCAGTGCTTATTTCATAGTGCTTATTTGAGTTGTTTTGGTCAATACCTGTGTTTATGAGCTCCTATTAGTCTGAATGCTGTTCCTTTAAGTTCATTTTGGTCTCAAAATCATTTGGTTAAAGTTTCAAGTCAATTGGTCAAGTTTTGCTTATAAATAAGCACTTTCCAATAAGCAGTTTCAAAGCAATAAGCACTTCCAGTGCTTATTTTTCCATTTTTATATTTTTCCTAGATTCAGAATAATATTTTAGAATTTTCCTGAAATTTTCAGATTTTTCCAAGTTCATTTGCTATTTTTCTTATTTAATTTTTAATTATAATCATTTTTAATTACTTTTTAATTACTAAAAAATTCAAAAAAATCAGAAAAACACCAGAAAAATCCAAAAAAATATTAGAAAATTATTTTTAGTTATTTTAGAATTTTAGAAATTTATTTTGCATTTTTCTCAATTTATTTGCATTTTCTTTTAATTTTTAATTAGTTAAATTAGTTTTTAATTCATAAAAAATCCATAAAAAGTCAAAAAAAATATTTTTTCTTTTTCTCAAAATTTTCTTTTATCATTTTTAATTTTTGAAAATTATTTTCAAGTCCATAGGAGTAGTGTAGCTTAAAAGTCGCGTTTTATTTCGCGCGTTGACGTTTATTTTACGTTTTAATTTACGGTTTTCGTTTCTACGTTACGTTTTTAGTTTGTTTAGTTGATTTACGTGCTTAATTAGTTATTTGTGCTTCATTTACTATTGCATTAGTATAATCTCATCAAATCACTTTTTACCGTTTTCACGACACGTTTCACGAATCGGGAATTCGAAATTCCATTCACCCTTCACACGGAATACGACCTCGGATTATCCGTATTTCTTGGCGGATTTCTTGAGCTTACATCTATACTATAATATTGATATTGTGTTTTACCACGAATCAGGAACATTTGAGGATCAGAAGGAATCTGGAAATTATAAGTCACCGTTAGCATGCTTTATATTTTTTGCACTGATCTTTGTTACAGTTAGTCAGCTTGCTTTGCTTCTTAGTACGACCCTCAGTAACACAGATCTCAACATCTTCAACTCTGGTGAACTTGCAGTAATTGTTAATAGTTATGGATTATTGATTGAAGTTTTAGAGGTGTCATACTAGGCGGGTTGGGTAACGGGTCGAAACGCGTAAGAGGATGTCTGTGATTGCTTATTTAAGTTTGAGTTTGGATTTTACTTCTTATCTATTTATTATAGAGCAAATAATCACTCAAGAATAAGCAAGTACCCAATTATTGCCTTTGGGTCACAATTTAGAAAACAAGGATCATATTGCACAAGCTACTGGCTAAGTGAATCGGTATGTTATAGACTGCAATGGTGTTAGTTATGTTTTCCTGGAACAGGTTCAGGCCATGCTCATTCTGAGAATAGTTAAGCTTTTGTCTGACCTTAGTATAATAGCCTAATGAACAATGGACTGCTAGTTAAGGCTACCTACTTATAATGATAATACAATGTTGTTGCTTGCTTTCCATTAATTGTTTGCCCTTTGGCTTTCCATTAATTGTTTGCCCTTTGATTTGAGCTAGAGATAGTTTGTAAATAGTAAGCACATTAGGATTATCTCAATAAACTTTTTTGCTTGCTTCTCCGAATCTGATTATTTTGATTGTGCGAATACTTAGAAAATTAGAAAAATCATGACCACTGACTAAAGCACACTCAATTAACTGGGGCGACTTTAAGTGGCAATAGTTTTATTAAATGCTCATCCAAATTTCCCTGCAATTTACTTCATTGTAAATGAATGATCACGAATAAAAATTTTGATCACATGAACTCCATATTATGATATTGATGTTAATATGTTAAGACAACGATATAAGAGATTGCATGCATTAAAAATAGATTGTGGCCAACTACAACCCGTTTGCCCCGTTCCCTTTTCTTTGAGTAAAAGGTATAAACGAGATATACAATGAAATACGGGAAGCCACATTGAACAGAACCACACTTACTACACAAGCGAGCCAAAATAGTTACTAGATGAATATGACGCGTTCCCCTTTTACGAGTAATTTTTTTTATTTCATTTGTTAGAACACTACTCGAATTTGGGGTGGCTTATTTTTTGACGACATCATTATGTAATTGAATTTTATTTCTGTAGGTACAAAAGAGCGCAACTTGCTCTTAGCAAGGGGGATGAGAATCTTGCACGTGAAGCGTTAAAGCGGCCTAAAACTTATGTTGTAAGACTTCAATCTATATCTTGTAAACAGTTTATTAGAGCCATAAATTGCAATAAGTGATAGTTTTTTTTGAAGATATGCAATACCATTACAGTGCTAAAAATGGATTCCCAAATTGTGATGTCTCATATGTTATTAGATTTTGAAGTTAAAGTTATAAAAGTTGGGGCATGCACATTGCAGTAATGCACATGCATAAACTATAAACCTTTTTGAGGATCTTCTAGTGTTAAAAAATAAAAACTTGCTGTGGTGGTGTCTATGGTGTAAAAATATTAATTTGAACACTGTGTAGGCCCTATGCTAAATTTCGTTTAAATAAGAGCACATGTGAAGAACATATATTCCCAATTCATTAGATAAAGTTTAAAACCAAAGAAGATAACCCATACTAAGAGGTGGAAACTAGAAAGAGAGGGTGTTGGGCAAGATAGGTCACAATTGAAATAGGTCACATCAGATTAGTTTGACCCGCACCACTTTAAAGATAGTTGACATTTTAAAGATTGTAAAAACTATAGCAACAGAATAATAACCCAAATTTAAATAAACCGATAAAAGGTTGTATGCTTTGAGTCTTTGAAAATAGAGTTTGGGCAACTTTCAGCTTTCCCCTATTAGCAATAATGTTTGACGTTAGGGGCAGTTAGGTAATTTTACAAAAATAATCACAAATCAGTTATCTTTGCAGACTCCTTATTTGCTTCTACAATATCTGATTGTTTTGGCCAGTAAAAAAACCAGTCTTTTCAGACACTGCAAAACTAAATTAAGCTTGAAATGATTCTTTTCATCATTAAGCTTGAAATGATTCTTTAAGATTATGTTCCCCTCTACGCTTCTAGGAACTGATGAGAACTGGACTTTATTAAAGACTATAAGTGTTATGGACTACCTAAAGTATGAAAAAGTTGGGTTGCGATTTTCACTTTACAATTACAAGACAGTTTCTGATTATACTTTCGTGTACTTTGGGGACATGTGGGAGTACCTTACAATTAATTTCATTTTGGGATATCATGTGTAGGTGAATTCTCAAAGAGTAAAGGTGTAGGAGTTTGTGGTAATGATGCAAAGGAAACAAATATACCGGTAGAAGTATGGCGATACTATTTGCTAGCTAATAGACAAGAGGTACAACATTTGTCCAGTATATCACTAAAAAGTCTATGTCTCACTCTTGGTGACTTCCATTTTCTTCACGCGCCCTTCTTTTTCTATCTGACCCTGATTTTTGAGTCTGCATGTCTAGGTAGGAGACTCGTTATTCACATGGACGAATTTGCAGACAAAGATAAACAACGAGTTGATTAGTAATCTTGGAAATTTCATCAACCGTGTCTTGTGCTTTATTGCAAGGGATCCAGGTTGGTAATTGGCATTAATTTTACCTGAAGTGAAACTTTTTAAGGGTGAAACTTGATTTCATCTAAATAGTATCTACAACTTCTTTGTCAGGATACAATTCCATAGTTCCTGACGCTCCAGGTGTTGCACATCCCTCATCAGAAACATTGGGACTAAAGTGGATGAATACCTGGAGGCAATGGACAAGGAATACTTGACTAGTCTTTTCCCGTCAATCCGGGAAGAGTGCGAGACAATGCAAGCTGAGTCATGAAAAAGTTAAGATTATTCGTTTTATACTAATGTTAAATGTTTTTACATCGCAAGTGTTAAAAGACATGTTTGTGATGATTAGTGAAGAAATCACACGCCGGATGAATTAGATAGATTATGGGTTGTGTTTGTGTTGAATTTCGACCACGCATTTAGGTTTTGTGAACGAAGGTAATAAAATTTGCGTTGCTACAGATATTTAGATTTTAGTTCATTTGTATATTGAAAATTGGTACACATTTTTTTGGTTATATGCTCAGTTTAGTGACCACTTATTTGGTCTCTAACACTTGGCATCTGTGACGACTTTTTGGTCACCAATAGCAAAAAACAGTGACGATTGTTTCGTCACTATGAGCATTGTGACGATTTTTTTGGTCACTAACAGGGTTGAAGAGTGACCACGTATCTCGTCACAGATTAGTGACAACCTAAAGTCTCGTCTCTAATTGACTTAGTGATGGAGCTATAGTGACGACTGGTGACAACTCGCGTTTGGTCACTAATCAACTTTGTGACCATATTTTACACTGTTAGCGACGAAACTGCTTCCGTCACTATAGGCCAATTTTCTTGTAGTGATAACAACTGAAAACAATTAATATTTGAGGCTCTAGGGTTTGACCAATTTTTTAATTGGGATTGTGAGAATGTAAGGGTCACATGTTTATCGATTTATACCCTCTTTATATTTAATTTTTTATTATATTGGCCAGAAAATAAGCGGAGAAATTTCTAAGATAGCAATCCATTTCCAAAAAAAAGAAAAAAAAAATGAGATTTCGAAATACAAAGTGCTAGAATTCTCGGTCTTTCTTTTTTTCTTTTTTTTTTCTTTTTTTCTAGCAACCAAACGTGCTCGGGAAAATTTTTAGTTCCATTTCTCACCAAGTCTCATTACCAAACAGACCTTAAAGAGAAGAAGTAAGTATATTTTTAAATTAGGAGTGAAAGTGTTTAAGGCATATATATATATATATATATATATATATATATATATATATATATATATATATATATATATATATATATATATATATATATATATATATATATATATAGTTCAAATAAGATAAGCAAAATTTTACAATTGACACTCTCGTTAAAATAAAATAAAATTTTTTATTAATTACAACTAAAATTGTTAAAGTTCCGATGGTTTTCTTTTTAAATTTGACAAAACCAATTTGATACACTTTGATTTGACATGTAATGTGTATCAAGTTAATGTTATACACTTTGATTCGACAAGTAAATTTATAATTGTGTATCAGTAATCCAAACTCATGTATCAGTTGGTTATTAGTTGTAAATGTATTAATTTGTATTAATATTTTATTTTTTGTGTATTATTGCTAAAATAGTTATTTATAAATGATTTTAGTGGTTGTTTAGGGTAGATCTTATTTTTACAACTTTAAGGTTGAACTCACATTAACCCTCCAATATATATATATATATATATATATATATATATATATATATATATATATATATATATATATATATATATATATATATATATATATATATATATATTTCAGAACCCTATTAAGTGCGGGAATTGCGAGAACTTTAATTTTGCATTAGAAAACATGCATGTTCAAATAAAACATGTATGTTTTCTTACGTACACCTTAATACACATACCTGCATAACATACATGTTCATATAAAACCATGTTAAGTGCAACATATCAATGCAAAATGCTTTCATATAAACATGTATGTTACGCAGATATGGGTATTAAGGTGTATGTAAGAAAACATGCATGTTTTATATGAACATGCATGTTTTCTAATACAAAATTGGGGTTCTCGCAGTTCCCACACTTAACAGGGTTCTGAAAATAAAGCCTCCCATATATATATATATATATATATATATA